>JAQQSK010004760.1:0-26588 GCA_028658325.1 Potorous gilbertii | reverse complement strand
GTTTTTTTCCCTTTTCTGGTCATTTTCCCAGCCAGTTACTTGATTTCTGAGAGTCCTCTCCACCCCCTGGCCTAGATCTGCCCAGCAAGTGCTTGGGGTCTGGGATTCAAATGCTGCTCCCCAGCCTCAGGGCTTTTGGCGGCAGGCCTGACTGCTCTTCAATGGGGGCTTATCTGCTTTTTCTCAGGTGGGGGCAGGACCGCCTCTCAGGCTCAGTTCCCTCTGGGGGTTTATGCAGAGATCTTTTGTAATGGAGCTGGGGTGGAGGTCCTGCCTGCTCTGCGGGCCTCTGGTCAAGTGGCCGCAGCCTCCCAAGGGGGTCTGTGTCCCGGAGATACCCCGCTCCCCTCTCAGCCCGTCTCTCTCACTGACCTGTGCGTCTGTGGGTGGAGAGACCTAGGCGACTGCCCGGAAATTCAGCTCTCTGAAGCCTGCTTGGGTCTGCTGGCTCCTCTCAGTGCTGCGTGGCCGGGCAGAGCTCCGTGGCTGGGCAGAGCTCCGCGGCCGGGGCCGGGAGGGAGAGCGCTCCTCAGGACAGGGCTCCCCTCCTGTCCGGGGTACTTTTGTGGTCGGTTTTTCAGCGCTCTCTGGAGCAGACATCTCCTTCACTGTGTTGCTGCGTGGCTTCCACTGTTCCAGAATTTGTCAGGAGTTCTTTTTATAGGAAATATATGGGCTGTGGATTCGGAGCTAGCAAATGTGAGTCTTTCTACTCCGCCATCTTGGCTCCGCCGAGCTTACAGTCTTAAAACAATGAGCACCTAATAATCTTCCTAAGGAGGTACTGAGTTACGCATATTGTGATGCCTTTAAGCAGGGCCTGCAACACTATTTGATAGGAATATAACAGAAAAATCCTTCTTTACTTAGGGCTAGAATCATATAATCTCTGATGATCATTCACTCTTTAAGATTCTGTAATTAACCTTTCAGCAGTATCATCTAGGGATTTTTTAGTAATGCATATTTTCTCTAAAATTACTAATTTATTTAAAAATTCTGCTGAAATTTCAAGTGTGTACTACCATGCATCCCATATATCAACAGTATAAGTACATTTGGTTTGACTGATTCAACTATAACACCAGGTACCTGAAACCTTCGCTGTCTCTCCTTTTCCTACCAAAATGGATTTTCACTCCATTAAAATATAAGAATTACATATGTGTGTGTGTGTGTGTATATATATATATATATATATAAATGTGTGTGTGCACATTCTTATGCATGTAGTATCTCCTTTAATAGAACACAAGCTTCTTGCAAGAAGACACTCATTTTTCTTGTACTCTTTGTCCCAATTTTAGCACTTGGTAAATATTACATAGTAATTAACCTCTTGGAGATGATTAATTCAGTTGAGGTAAGAGTTGATTACCTTTCAGACTCATTGCAGAAATAAATAGATGTGGAAATAACTAATATTCTGCTCCAAATGTGGATGAGGAAAATTAGTATTAGATATATCTATAAAAATAGAATTACCTAATCTCTAACCTTTAACTAAGAGCAAATAAAATGATTAGGAAGAAGAAAGCACAAGCAAAAGGTATCTGGAAAATTAAAAATCTCATTTTCATTTCAAAATTGATAAATGTGTGTTTGTCACAGGTGTAAGGAGGGGAAAAGTGCTTCATAATACCTTTGAAAATCTATACAGGAGCACAGCAGAGTATTTCAGAAATGGATGAGTGACTGAGTGTCCTCAGAGATAGTGTCATTTATGAAGTTATGTTCAACTCCCACAAAGGAGAGGGGAAAAGTTTTGAAGGCACAATTTGAAAACATCCTGATTTTGTCAAAGACTGGCATCAGTACAACACAAGACTATTTGGTTAAGGAAGATTGATTTAGTACCAACCAAAGCCAAATGAATTGAGCTGTGTCCACACAAAAGGGATTATCCTCAGTCCCTCAGGGACTGAGACAGCTCGAGAAATTCGAAGAAAGATCCATAAATATCTCTTAGAAGAAAGGATACATATTTGGCTCTACGTGTTCTATACAGAAAACAGTTTCACAAAAGGGGGAGAGAACCACAAAAATGCTATATCTACAAAACAGAAGAAATAATTTGTTATTGATATATAATTTTTAAAAATCAAGTGAGATATATCTGTGATTTTTTTCTGACAGCAGCAGAGTTATCATATGATATCTCTTCTTGAAGTTTCTAATTCTTTTTGGAATCAGTCCTCCCTTTGGTGAGGGAAAATCCTGATTTTACAGCCGGATAATCCAGATGCCTCATTCTCTGAGACCTCAAGGACTTTCCAACAATATAATTCAAAGATAGAACGATGGCAACTCTACGTTTAAAGCAATTGTTCTATACCAACTTAATCAATGTAAGTTTTTTAGCCTGTCTGAAATATTTGTTCACACGCATTACCCCAAGAAGTACAAAATGTGTCCCAGAGCACGGTGTATACCCCCTCCTTTATTTTTTTCCTAGCTCCCTCATTATGTGGAAATTCTTCCATGAACCTCACATTACCTATGCAAGAGAAAGATGAAAAGAAGATCTTGGTTAAAGCTTTTTCAAGTCACCTCTATCATCAGGCATAGATACAACTCTTCAGGCTTGCATTGATGGCGAATGGTACTAAGGATTTTATATTTCATATGAACTTCATACCAATTTCACCCCTATGGCAGTTTTTCTTGCTTCCTTCATTTTGTCTGTCTTCCTTGATTTTTTCTTTATTTTCTTTCCTTTTTTTCTCTGTCTTATTTATAACAGTCCCTCTTTGATCAAAAAGAAGTCAGAGTTTCATATCCCAGAGTGTATTTGGTGTGGATGAACAAGAATCAAGGTTTTCTTTGCTTGAATCTATTCCCATTTACACATCCTGCTTTGTGTGGGAATTCTCTAAGATTAAAAGGGAACTGCCTGATTAAAAAAGCATTTTCCACATTTATTCTTCAACCCTTTTATTATTTGCCATTTTTCATACTCCCATTGTAGTTCATTCTAATCATATCACTCATAAATCATATCATGTTAGTGATACATTCTGTGCATTATACTTCAAATGACTATTTTATCAGTTGCATATTCTAACTACCCAAAGAATTGGTAACATTAAGACTGGTAATGCAAAATGACTTTTAAAGGAATTTCAGACATTATTTTAAAAATGAAATACCATTGATTTTTTTGCTTTGGGTAGTGTTGAGACAGGAGTAGTCCTTTCAGAAGCTATAGCAAAAGGCTTGGCCAGAATATTTTCCTCAGGAACTGGATTCAATTCAATTTGGCTCTTTTTTCCTCTACCAACCTGTCTCTTTCTGTCTTTATTTCTCTAGTTCTATTTATTTGTCTGTGTTAGGTGTCTTTTGCTTTTCCTTGATATAATCCACACCACCCTTACTACAAGTGAAATTTCCTTTGTAAAAATTAATAGTTAATTGAAATAAATCGACCAATTTTGTATATCAGATGTCATGTACACTCTTGCACATATTCCCCTCTGACCACCCTGCACATCTGAGGAAAATAAAGAAATGAGCATCCTTCTTTCTTCTAGAACATTCAACATTGGTATTCCCAAATACTCAGCACTAAACTTTGTTTTAATCAGTTTATATTAGTGCCTTCATTTCTACCCTGGCTGCCTCGGAAAGTATTAAGACTTCCATCCATAAAGGTTTTCAATTAAAAGTTGTGTGATCAAGTCGAATGTATATTGTAGTGTGATTCTCTCAAGCATGGGTTGTCTCTGTGGTTGCTCAGGCAGTCAATCAACACACATCTATTAAAATTTTACTACAGACCAGGATATAAATAAATCTTGAGGAGAAAAAAAAGTCATTATCCACGACATCACAGAGATCACAATGTAACCAATCATCCAATTAAAATACTTTATGTTTTATTTCTCACTATAACCCAGAATTGTGTGAAGTGTTGACAAAATTAAAAACAAAATCCCTGATCTGAATGATCTCATAGTGTAATGAGGGAAATATCACGCCAATAATCATGTATTTTCTCCAGCATTGGTCAATGAGGGATGAGTATACAGCCTTAATAGATGCAGCTTCCATTGTTCTCTCTTCGGAGAGAAAGAGAGAGAGAGAGAGACAGAGAGACAGAGAGAGAGAGAGAGAGAGGGTTGGGGGGGAGAGAGAGAAGATTCAAATAAAAGTTATTTCCATCCATCTAGGGAAAACAAGAAAATCCTCCTACAAAAGATGAGATTTGAACTGTCTTGAAGAAGGACAAGGAAAAATGAAATATGGGGATAAAATGGTAGAATTCTTCATGCATAGGAAATAGCTAGTGGAGAAACTTAAAGTTTTCGAGAATTGTTGTGTTCTAAAACTTCTAAGAAGACAAATTCAGTCAGTTTGTAGAATGACAAAATGGAGAAAAGTGAATGAAGACAGAAAAAATCATGTTGGGATGCAAATATCAAAACCAGAAATTTGCTATTTAATTCTGAAAGTAATAGTAAACTATTGGATTTATGTGGAAATGAAGTGAGAGATTTTGATTTGTGCTTTGGGAAATTCACATTTGCTTTGGCAAGACTGTCAGTAAGTATTAATTAGGCACATACTATGTCCCAGGTACTTTTCTAAGCATTGAGGATTCAAGGAAAGGCAAAATGTGATACTTGATTTCAAGGACTCCCAATCCAATGTATTATTAACCTATGTACAGGATAAATTAGAAACAATCAAGAAAGGGAAGAAAGTAAAATTATATGGGATTCAGATTGTCTTTCTATAGAATTTAAAAGGTTTGTTATTACGTCTTTTCAGTTCCCTCAGACTTCTTAACGGCCCCATTTGAAATTTTCTTGGCAAAGACACGAGTGGTTAGTCATTTTGTTCTTTAGCTCATTTTGCACATGGGAAACTGAGGCAAACAGAGTTAAATGATTTGTACAAGGTAACAAAATTAGTAAGTATTTGAACCCAGATTTTAACTCCAGAATCTGAGTTTTCCTGACTCCAGAGCCACCAGTCTTTCCACTGTGCTATGTAGGTGATCAGAGCTTTAGCTGATACTTGAAATAAACCACAGAAATCATGAGATAAAAAGTGAGAAGAGAAAGCATGCTAGTGATGGGGGACATCAATCAACAATTCCCACAGTCAGAAGTTGAGGATGGATTAAATTGTACAGAGGCCTGAAAGTGAGAGAAAAACTAGACGAGTATTGCAGTGGCAGGTGAAAAGTGATAACAGATTTCAATAAGAATGAAAAGGTGTGGCCCACTGACATGTCCTTCAATCACTGAAATTTTCTCATTCTGAGTCATATCTTTGTGTTTTGTTTTCATCTTTAATACATGTTATACTGTAGATGGTATCTAAGTGGAACTCTGAGGATCTTAGTTGAAAAATCTTCAAAGATAGCTAAATAAATGGTAGATAGATATAGAAGATAGACATATTTATCTCAATCTGTGTGTACCTATGTATCTATATCTATATGTCTGCATCTATCTATATGATTTTTATGTAGTTCACTGATATATTTCCTTTTTCATCTAGTGTGCCAGGAAGGTGATAATGGTGTCTGTTTTTCTCTTTTCCTTTGTTTTCTTCTATTCTCCACCATAGTTCTCGAAACTATTTTCCTTCTATTTCTAGATAGTCTCATATTCAGCGTGAAGTTTTCATTGAATTCCTGGTTTGGTCAATCCATTTATCTTGACATAATTTTCATGAATCCTCTTTCATCTCCTTGATAAGATTAAGGTACTAACACATAAATACAGTAGCAATTTGTTTATTGTAATATACATCTATCATCGTTTTAAAAGAAGTATCCCTTGAAGAGATCTATTCAGGTTTTCAATAATCATCCAACAAGTTTCTTTGTTAAAAGCCCTTGAGATGATTTTGGATGTCATCATTTGAATTGGTTTAATATGATATGTGAATATAATTGCATATATATAAATATATATATATATATATATATATATATATATATATATATATGTATGTATGTATGTATGTATGTATGTATACCAGCCTATGTTAATATATATCTGTGCGTATGTGTGTACTTTAAAATAATATACTTATTCAATCACAGAGATACACGATAAAAATTTCTGGCAACATGGTCATGGTTTAGGGGGTAGATAGGTAGGAGAAGAGTTGACCTTTTCCTCTTTACATTTTCAATGCCCTTTATAAGGTCAATATTTCTCCACGGGTGATTAATGCAGATTCTGATCACTTTTTGTTCCAATACTAACCTAAAACTGTTCAAGGTATAATGTGTGTGTATGTATGTGTACGTTCATGTGTGTTTGTATGTGAAATTTAAGACCTTTACTCCTATTTTCATGGAGGCAGTCTTATTCACTCCCACTTATTCCACATAGATGTGTTTCCATGTTTCACACAAAATGGGCAAACCTTGTACAGCATGAAGGGCTTAATCACAAAGGTCACGTAATTCACATTAAAGACATTTCTTCCCTATTGCCTTTGCAGGTGCCCCATGATCAAGAAATGATTTGTCCATAAGCCTGAAATTATGGAAAATCAAAGTTATGTTACTGAATTCATTCTCTTGGGACTCTCACAGACTCCAGATGTTGAGAAAATAGTTTTTATTTTCTTTTTACTTTTGTATCTTGCAACTCTTGTGGGAAACTTGATTATTATTTTGACAATCACTACCACCCCCTCTCTTGTCAGCTCTCCTATGTACTTCTTCCTGGCTTTTTTGTCTTTCTTTGATGCATGTTTCTCCTCCGTTGTTGCCCCCAAGGTAATAGTCGACTCCATCTATGTGAAAAACACTATTTCCTTTGGAGGCTGCATGATTCAGTTGTTTGCAGCACATTTCTTTGGTGGTTCTGAGATGATTGTCCTCACATTCATGGCCTTTGACAGATACGTTGCTATTTGTAAGCCATTGCATTATGTCACTATTATGAACAAGAAACTGTGTGTTCTACTGGTTTGTATGGCCTGGACAGGAGGTTTCTTACATTCCTTGATTCAGGTTCTATTCATGGTCCAGTTGCCTTTCTGTGGCCCCAATGTCATTGATCACTTTATTTGTGACTTATACCCTTTGTTGAAACTGGCCTGTACTGACACTTATAACCTTGGTCTCATGGTTATTACCAACAGTGGTCTCATCTGTACAATTAGTTTTGTTCTGCTGCTTATGTCTTATGGGGTCATCCTACACTCATTGAGAAAATACGGTACTGAGGCTCGGCACAAAGCCCTTTCCACCTGTGGTTCCCACATCACTGTTGTTGTATTGTTTTTTGTTCCATGCATCTTTGAGTATGCACGTCCTCCATCTACTTTCTCCTTTGATAAAACAGTGGAAATATTTTATACTATTCTAATCCCTATGTTAAATCCGTTTATCTACACTTTTAGAAACACAGAGGTAAAAAATGCCATGAGAAAATTGTGTACTAGACCTGTCATTTCTACTGCTAAATAAATAATCAAAATGAAATTTTCTCATTTGATCTATACGTTTAAAAAGTGCACGCCTAATTCACTTTTATGTATTAAGATAACAAAAGTCATGTAGAAAACATCCTTGACTAGGAGAAAGCACAGGATCAAGGAATTGAAGGGATTTGAAACATGCCCATTTGATCTCTTCAAATACTTATGTCATTTCTGATGTGTAGTTTTATGATTTGTCTCCACATATTTGAAGATATTCAAAGGGAATTAAACAGTTCAAATATTTATCATGTGCCAACTATCTGCTGAATATATTGTCAGGCAGTGGTAACCAAAAATAGATAAAACTGGCATATTTGCTTTCTGCAGGGATCACAAAACATATAATTTTATAAACATTTGCCAAAAGTATATGTATTCCAATTAATTAAATTTTGGCAGTGAAGCAGATAGTAGGATTAATAAATTCTTAATATGGTATTTGATAAAAAGCTTTGGAGGAAATCAGTCACTATGATGTAAACCAAAAGAAGAAGCATAATGCTTCATGATATGTCCATTCTTTGGAAAGGGACAGATGAGGACAGTAGAGTGTTATTATTCAACAAGGAGAAAACAGTAACCTTGGTTTCAGGGACCTTAGAGTGTGTCAACAATGCAGTACTGGTTCAATATTAGGGAAACGTAGCATTTTTGATCACACCAACACAAAAACTAAGAGAAATCATGTGATTATGTCAATAGATTCAGAAAAAAGCTTTTGACAACTTACAACACACTTTGTGATTGAAAACACTGAAGAACACAGGAATGAAAGGAACTTTCCATAAAATAATAAGCAGTGTCTACGTAACTCCTGCCTCAATCATTATGCGCAATGACGATAAGCTAAACGCATTTCCAATAAGATCAGGGGTGAAACAAATATGTTGATCATTCAATTATTCAATGTGGCACTAGAAATATTAGCTGTAGCAATAAGAGAAGAAAAGGAAATTGAAGGAATTAGAATAGGCAAAGAAGAAACTGTTATCACTCTTTAGAGATGATATGATGATATAAATAAAGAGTCCCAGAGAATCAAGTACAAAACTACTTGTAATAATTAACAACTTGGCATAGTGGGAGGCTATAAAATAAGCCTACACAAATCATCTATTTTTCTATATATTACTAAGAAAACCCAACATCAAGAGATGAAAAGTTAAATCCCATTTCAAACTAAGCCAGACTCTATAAAGTATCTGGGAGTGTAACTGCCAAAACAAACCCAGGGAGTATATGAACACAATTTAAAAAGCACTCCGCACAAATAAATTCAGATCTAAGTAAGCAGAAAAAACATGAGTTGCTCATGGGCAGGCTGAGTCAATACAATAAAAATTACAAGTCTGCCTAATTTAATTTTTATTTAGTGTCAAATGAATCAATGTATCAGATGATTATTTTCCAGAGTCAAAAACATAACATCAAAATACATTTGGATGAGGAAAAGGTCCAGAATATCAAGGGAACTAATGCAAAGAAATGTTAGGGAAGGTGGCCTAGCCCTATGAGATCTCAAACTGTACTATAAATTAGTAATTATCAACATCACTTGGTAGTCGGTAAAAAACAGAGGGGTAGACCAGTGGAATATGTTAGGTACTCTAGACCCAGTAATCAATTAAATCAGCAATCCACTGTTTGATAAAGTCAAGGACCCTAGATTATCGGATACAAAGTCACTGTTAGAAAAAATTACTGAGAAAATTGGATAAGAGTATGGATGGAAATATGCACACATATACACATATTATATTATAAATATTATATATATATGTATGAAATCATTTATTTATTTCAAATTTTCAGCACTTATTTCCACAAATTTCCTCCCTATCTCTTCTCTCCTCTCACTCCAAATTACCCCTTCTTATTATCCCTTCCACCAATCTGCCCTCTTTTCTAACACCACTCCCTTCCCTTTTCCCCAACTTTTCTTTTGTTCTGTAGGGCAAGATAAATTTCTATACTCTATTACTTGTATTTCTTCTTTCCCAGATGTATTCAAAAACAATTCTCAACATTTGCTCCTAAAACTTTGAGTTCCAACATCTCTTTCTTCCTCTCTCCCCACCCACCGCCACTAAGAAGACAAGCTATTCAGTATAGGCTATATATGTATAATTTTGCAAATGACTTCCATAACAGTCATGTTGTGTAAGACTAACTCTATCCCCCTCCATTCTATCCTGTCCCCGTTTCTTCTATACTCTCTTTTGACCTTGCCCTTCCCCAAGAGTGTTTACTTCTAATTGCTCCCTCCTCTCATTTACCCTCCATTCCATCATTCCCCCATCCTACTTATCCCCCTTTCCCCTACTTTCCTGTAGTGTAGGATACCAATTTCATAATAAATTGAGTGTGCATGTTATTCCTTCCTTGAGCCAAATGAGATGAGAGTAAGTTTCACTTTTTCCCTCTCACCTCATCTTTTCCCCTCCATTGGAAAAGTCTTTTCTTGCCTCTTCTACAAGAGATGATTTGCGCCATTCTATTTCTCCCTTTGTCCTCCCAGTATATTGCTCTCTCTCCCCTTAATTTTATTTTTCAGTTATCATCCCTTCCTTTTCAACTCACCCTGTGATCTCTCTCACTCTCTGTCTCTCTCTCTCTGTCTCTCTCTCTCTCTCTCTCTCTCTCTCTCTCTCTTTGTCTCTCTCTCTCCATATATATATATATATATATATATATATATATATATATATATATATATATATATAAATAATGTGCGTGTGCATGCCTGCACATACTCGCATCTGTGTGTGTGTGTGCGTGTGTGTATAATCCCACCAGCTACCCAGATACTGAGAAAAGTTTAAAGACTTACAAATATTATCTTTCCATGTAGGAATGTAAACAGTTTAAATTTAGTAAGTCCCTTAAGATTTATCTTTCCTGTTTAGCTTTCCATGTTTCTCTTTATTCTTGTGTTTGAAGGTCAAATTTTCATTTCAGGTCTGATTTGTCATCAAGAATGCTTGAAAGTCCTCTATTTCACTGAATGATCATTTTCCCCTCTGAAGTATTAAACTCAGTTTTGGTGGGTAGGTGATTCTTGGTTTTAATCCTAGTTCATCTGACTTCTGGAATATCATATTCCAAGTCCTTCTATCCCTTAATATAGAAGATGATAGATCTTGTGTTATCCTGGTTTTATTACCACAATACTCAAATGGTTGCTTTCTAGCTGTTTGCTATATTTGTTCTTTACCCCGGCAACTCTTTAATTTCTCTGCAATATTCCTAGGAATTTGTCTTTTTGGATCACTTTCAGGAAGCGATTGGTGGATTCTTTCAATATTTATTTTGCCCTCTGCTTCTAGAATGTCTCAGAAGTTTTGTTTGACAGTTGCTTAAAAGATGATGTCTATGCTCTTTTTTGGATCATGGCTTTCAGCTAGTCCCATAATTCTAAAATTGTCTCTCTTGGATCTCTTTACCACGTCAGTTGTTTGTGCCAATGGGATATTGTACATTATATTGTATTTTCTCGTTCTCTTTGTTTTGTTTTGCAATTTCTTGGTGTCTCATAAAATCATTAGCTTCTATCTGCTCCATTGTAATTTTTAAAGAATTATTTTCTTCAGTAATCTTTTGAACCTCTTTTTCCCTTTGACTAATTTTGCATTTTAAAGTTTTCTTTTCCTCATTAACTTTTTGAACCTCTTTTGCCAATTGAGTTAGTCTATTTTTAAAGGTGTTATTTTCTTCAGTATTTTTTGAGTCTCCTTTAGAAATTGTTGACTCACTTTTCACAATTTTCTTTCATCTTTATCATTTCTCTTTCCAATTGTTCCTCCACCACTCTTACTTGATTTTCAAAATCCTTTTTGAGATCTTCCATGGTCTGAGATGATTACATGTTTATTTTGGGTGTTTGGCATGCAGAAGCTTTGAATTTTCTGTCTTTCCTTGATGGTAAGCATTGTTCTTCCTCATCTGAAAGGATGGGAGAATATTTCTATTCACTAAGAAAGTAACTTTCTATATTCTTATATTTTTTTACCTTTTCTGGACATTTTCTTAACCTATTACTTGATTTTCGGGTCCTTTGTCTTGAGTAGGAGACCTGTACTCGGGAGCTGTAAGATCTCAGTTGCTCCAAGGTCGCACAAATAAACAAAACACTAGTATGGGAGCAACCAGAAAGTTTTCTGCTAGAAATATGAGAGTAGTAGAATTTCCTCTCCACAACTGCCCCCATTTCAGTCATACTAGCAGTCAGGGCTGAGATTCAGATCAGCTGCTCGATTTCCCCAGGGAATTAAGGGGGAGGGTTCACAGGGCCAGGTCACCATTCAAGGCGGAGGTTCAGATCAGCTATTCTATTCCTCCACTGGCCCTACCGTGTGAACTCCAACAGTGGATGCTGGCTGCTGGCTGCCACAGGCACCACAACCGCCACCACCCCCGAAGTCACCACTGCTAATCCTGCTGGTGTCTAATTTCTCTTTGAGATGATCAAACTTTTACTTTCACCCTGACAGTCCTCATAAATATATAGCCAATACTCTAAGAAGAAAAGTCTTTTTTTAATTAAATAATTTTATTTCTTTTCAGAGTTCTGCAATCACTTTCATATTTCTGAGAGTTTTTTCCCTTCCATTCCCCCTTTCTTCCCCATTCCCTCACCAAAAGAGCATACAAGGCTTTAAAAAAACCAAACAGGCAAATATTACGTAATTCTTAAAGCAATTTAAAAACAAAATCCAAATATCTTAGTGAAGTTTCAAACTCATGGCTTCTAATATCGCTAAGATTTTAAGGACACTCTGGACAACACCTGGCGTTACTATGAATATGTCTTAAGAGGCAGTGTTTCTTTGTACGTAAGGAAGTCATTCTCAGAGTCAGGAACATACAGTTTTAAATTCTTCTTCTAACATTGCTAACCACTTGATTTTGGCAAGTCACTTAAGCTCTATTTTCGCAAGAAACTTTCTCTAAAGTGAAAAACAGAAGCATGCAGCATTTCTACAGAAAAATTCCTCACTAGGAATTCTCTAAGTCAGTGAAAAATCATTATATGTGTGTATATATAAGTGTATATATACATATAGATACACATATATAGACATATAGATGTATTTACAGACATATTATATATATATATATGTGTGTGTGTGTGTGTCTGTGTGTGTGCACATATAGAGAGATAGAGATATAAACAGATAAAGAGAAAAAGATCAGATAAACATGTAAGAGTTTATAGTAAGAGATTCAACTAATGGATAGGTAGTGTATAGATAGAGAGGATGATGGATAGAAAATATATAAGTAGAGAAATTAATGATAGAAAGATAGAACAATAGAGGAAGGAGGATAGCTGCACAGATGAGGATAAATGGATAGATGGATAAATAGAATTAAATGATAGATAATTGGTAGGTGGATAGTTAAATGATGGATTGATGAAGGATACATGGATAAAAGATAGGTAACAGATAAATGAAAATTAGAGAAATAGAGTGGAAATGATGGATAAATGACATAAAACATGAAATTAAGAAATTATCATATAAAATATGCTTCAACTTTTTGTGAGGTTTTAATAAACTAAAGCCCAAACTCACTAAGACTTTTGAGACACCCTTTCTACTCTTCCTGGCTGTCTTTTTACCTGTGTGAGTGCTCTGTGGCAGGCTATTTCCTCATTCATAGCAAATGAATGTTAGAATGAGACAATTCTCTTCTTCAATCTCTCATATGTATACTTCACATCTTTATGTCATGTATACCATCATTAGTAAAAATATTTTTATTCTACTCTGCGCCCAGTAGGCACTTCAGAAATCCTTCTTGGATTGGATGACTATAATAATATGTGTTTTGACACAATTACTTATTAAACGACCTAGGATTTTGGGATGATTTGTATTTTTTTAGAACAAATGACCTTGTTCACTCTCTTATCCTATCTGTTATCTCATCATTAAAATGATAAGCATGAAAAAATGTCCTCTTTCAAGGTAAACTTATTTTTATTAGTTCAAGACAAAAGAGTTGTTTGTAATTGAAATTTGTTTCATAGCATCTTCCGTAAACATTTATTAATTATTCCCTATAAGACATTTTCCATTGTAGGAATGAGTAGAAATTGCATGAGCTCTGATGTCAGATAAAATGGTTTCAAATCCCTCTTCTGTTGCTTACTGTCAGCATTACTTAGGATATGACTGTACCTCAATGGAATTCAGTTTTCTCATTTGTAAAATGACAAAATTTGACTGCATAGGCTCTGGGGTCTTTTCTACATCTTAGTCTATATACCTGTCATTATTTCCCCTGACATTTTTCTGAGAGTAGAACAATGCTTTGGAAATGATGATTTTGATGACATGGAAAGGACAGGTAATTTAATAAACTGGGATACATTGTAGAAGAACAGACGTGATATAATGGGAACCGTGCAGTTTAAAATCTATAACTTTCTAGAAAACATCAGGACAGGTGGTCTTCTAGTCTTTATTAAGATTCTACTATGTTAAAGGCACTATGCTAAGTTCTAGGAATACAAGGAAAATAAAAAGTTAGTCTCTGGTCACCGGGGACTCACAGTCTAATTGGGAATATGACTTTGTACAAATAAGATATAATATATATATATATGTGTGTGTGTGTGTGTGTGTGTGTGTGTGTATGCACATATATGTATGTATGTATGTATGCATTGGAATTGGTCTTAGAGAGAAAATATTAAGATTAGGGAAAATTGGTAAAAGATTTTTTTTTAAAGTATGACTTACTTAAGAATAGAAGGAAACTAAAGAACATAGAGGAGAATATCAAGAGGAAGGTGTATACACGTAAGGTATAGTTCAACTACTATAAGAAGGGAGATGGAATAACTTGCATGAGGAATAGCAAGCAGATCAGTGTCAGCGGTTTACAAAGTAAAAGGAGAAGAACACATTGTAACGAAACTGGAAAGTTAGGAAAGGATAAGGTTATGAAGGTCTTGAAAATCCAAGTAGATAATTTCAAATTTGGTCCTTGTTGTAATAGGAAGCTCCTGGATATGTGGGAATCATAAATGTAGTCAACATAGAACCCTAAGCAATTTTAATTTGTGTTGAAATTTCTTCTGGCCATGGTCCTCAAGATGACAATACTTATTTTTTGGACTACAGGTAACTTTATTTTCAGTGGCCCCTTCACATACATGGAACACCAAAGGAATGTTACAGAATTTATTCTTTTGGGGCTCTCATTGTTTTATGAGGTGCAAAAATGTTGTTCCTTGTGTTCATTATTATATATGGCATCACCATAGGGGGCAACCTCCTCATTATGGTCATTGTTGTTAGTAGCAAGGCAGTAATTAGACATATTTTTTTTCCTGCCTTACCTATACTATATTGACACTTACTATTCCACTCAGTGGCCCCCAAAATCATTGCATGTTATTTGTATGAAAAGAAAACCACATCCTTTACTAAGTGTATCCCCTAGCTCTTTGCAGTACATTTCTTTGGTGGTGCTGAGAACATCCTGCTAACAGTTATGGTCTATAACTGCTATGCGGGCATCTGTAAGCCCTTGAACTACGTGAGTATCATGAACCATTGTCTATGTGACCTTGTGGTGTTGCTTGCATGGATGGGTGGATTTCTCACTGCATTATTGAGATACTCCTTGTCGTTCCGTTACCCTTCTATCCCAACTTGATGGATTACTTCGTGATTTTTATCCATTACTGGAAACTGCCTATACTGACACCTATGTTACTGAAATCTTGGTGATTCTAATTTTCAAAGAACTATTTTCTTCAATGGGCTCTTGAAAGCATTCTTCTCCCCATTGGCTTGTTGAACCTCTTTTGCCAATTGAGTTAGTTTATTTTTCAAGGTGTTATTTTCTTCAGCTTTTTTTTTTGCATTTCCTTTATCAAGATAAAGCACGTTTTTCGTGCTTTTCTTGCATCTCTCTCATTTCTGTTCCCAGTTTTTCCTCCACCTGTCTAACTTGATTTTCAAAATCCTTTTTGAGCTCTTCCATGTCCTGTGCTTATTGGATATCTATTTCAGATGTTTGGGATACAGAGGCCTTGTCTGCTATGTCTTTCCCTGATTGTAAGGATTGTTCTACCACATCAGAAAGGAAGAGAGGAAAAATCTGTTCCCCAAGAAAGTAACCTTCTATGGTCTTATTTTTTTTCCCTTTTCTTGACTTCTGTTATTCCTCTCCACCCCTGCCTAGATCTGCCCAGCTAGTGCTTGGCCTTTGAGATTCAAATGCTGCTCCCCAGCCTCAGGGCTTTTGGCAGCAGGTGAGGCTGCTTTCAATGTGAGCCTAAGTTCAGGCTCTCAGGTGAGGGCAGGGCTACCTCCCAGGCTCAGTTCCCTCAGGGGATTTATGTGGAGACTTTCAGTAATGGATCTGAGGGCCTGCCTGCTCTGGCAACCCTTGAACACCACTGCCTCTGCCACTACCTCCGGGGGTGCCTGAGTTATGGAGACACCCTGTTCCCCTCTCGACCAGCCCAGAAGTCTCTCTCACTGACCTGCAGCCCCTGTTGGTGGAGGGACCTTTGCGGCCACCATAGATTCCGTCCCTGAAGCCTGCTCGGATCTGCTCTTCACCAGGGCTGCGTGGTCAAGATGGGGCTGGACTTCATTCCGTCCCTGTGCACGACGGACCTTTGGTGAGGGTTTTTCAGGTCTTTCTGGAACAGAAATCTCCTCCACTCCATTGTTCTGTTGCTTCCACCTCTCCAGAATTTTTAGGAGTTCTTCTTTACATATATTTTATAGGCTGTCGTTTCGGAGCTACCATATTTGTGTCTTTCTACTCTGCCATCTTGGATCCTCCCCTGCCATACTCTTGTGTTGTCTGGATAAAACTGTAGGCATATTCTATAGCCTTCTTGCTCCTATTTTGAACGCCCTCATCTATGCTCAGAGGTAAAAAACACCTTAAATAAATTGTGTGAATAATAATTTAAAAAGACATCAGAGAGCAATGGAAAATATATCAGATTAGAAGTCTAAAACTTTTATGCCTCCTCATCCACACTTATGTGCAGACTGAGCTGACTGACTGATGATAAGCGCATCCTCTCTGGATACTGAAAATCTGTGAGAAGTGATTTTATTTTATTTGTTAGTTTGTTTGCTTTTTCATTGATTTATTTAAGTTTTCAACATTCATTTCCACAACATTTCGAGTTCTTAATTTTGTCTCCGTCTCTCCCCTTCCCCACCATAAAACTCCTTAAATTATGATTTCCCTTCCCACCAACGTGTCCTTCCTTCTAACATCCCTACGTTCCCTTATCCCCATCTTCTCTCTTGTCCTGTAGGGAAAGATAAATTTATATGGTCCATTACCTGTATTTCTTGTTTCTCAGTTGTATTCAAAAATGTTTGTCAACATTTTCTCCTAAAACTTTGAGTTTCCATATCTCATCCTTTCTCCCTTCTCATCCATCCCCACTGATAAGCCAAGCAATTCAATATAGGCTATATTTGTGTAGTTTTGCAAATGACATCCATAAGAGTCAAGTTGTATAAGACTAACTATATTTTCCTCCATCTTATCCTGCCTCACTATTTCTTCTATTCTCTTTTTTGACTTTGTGCCTGCCCCAGGTGTAAACTTCTAATTGCTCCCTCCTCCCATTTCCCCTCCCTTCAATCATTCTCCACCTTGCTAATTCCCTTCTCACCTACTTCCTATGGCGTAACACAGATTTTCATACCAACTTGATTGTGCATATTATTCCTTCCTTGTGATGAGAGTAAGATTCATTTTTTCCTTCTCTCCTCCCCCTTTTCTCCTCCATTGGAAAAGCCTTTTCTTGCCTCTTCTATGAGAGCCAATTTGCCCCATTCAATTTCTCCCTTTCTCCATCCATTATATTCCTCTCTCATGCCTTCATTTAATTTTTTCAGGTATGATCCCTTTGTATTCAAGTCACCCTGTGCTCCCTGTCTCTCTGTCTCTGTCTCTGTCTCTCTCTCTCTCTCTCTCTCTCTCTCTCTCTCCTTCTATGTGTGTGTGTATGTATAATTCCTCCAACTACCTAGATATTGAGAAAAGTTTCTAGAGTTACAAATATTATATTTCCATGTAGGAATGTAAAGAGTGCAGCTATAGTAAGTCCCTTGTGATTTCTCTTTCCTGTTTACCCTGTCATGCTTCTCTTGATTCTTGTGTTCGAAAACGAAATTTTCTTTTCTGCCCTGATCTTATTCCAGAATGCTTGAAAGTCCTCTGTTTCACTGAATAACTCGTTTTTCCCCTGAAGTTTTTCTGAGTAGATGATTCTTGATTTTAATTCGAGTTCCTTTGACTTCTGCAACATCATCTTCCAAGCCCTTCAGTCCTGTAATATAGAAGCTAGATGATCTTGTGTTATCCTGATTGTATTTCCTCAGTACTCAAATTGTTTCTTTCTAGCTTCTTGTAATATTTTCTCCTTGACCTCGCAACTCTGGAATTTGGCTACTGTATTCCTAGGAGTTCCTCATTTTGTATGTCTTTCTGGAAGTGATCAGCGGATTCTTCAATATTTCTTATGCCCTCTGATTCTAGAACATCAGGGTAATTTTCCTTGATAATTTTATGAAAGGTGATGTCTAGTCTTTTATTTTGATCATGGCTTTCAGGTAGTCCCATAATTTATAAATTCTTTCTCCTCTATCTATTTTGTCGGGCAGTTTTTTTTTCAATGAGATATTTCACATTATCTTCCATTTTTTTCATTCTTTTGGTTTTGTTTTGTAATTTCTTGGTTTTTCATAAAGTCATTGCTTCCACCTGTTCCATTTTGAGTTTTAAAGAAGATTTTCTTCAGTGAGCTTTTGAACCCCTTTTTCAATTGGCTAATTTTGCTTTTTAAAGTTTTCTTCTCCTCTTTGTCTTTTTATACCTCTGTTGCCAATACTATTAGCTTGTTTTTACAGGTGTTATTGCCTTCAGCATTTTTTGGGAACTTCTTCAGCAAGTTGTTGATTTAGTTCTCATGATTTTCTTGCATTGTTCTCATTTCTATTCCCTACTTTTCTTCCACCTATCTTACTTGATTTTCAAAATTATTTTTGACCACTTCCATGGCCTGGGACCCTGGCATATTTATTTTGGAGGCTTTGTATGCAGAAATCTTGACTTTTATGTCTTTCCCTGATGGTAAACATTGTTCTCCCTAATCCAAAAGGATGGAAGAAAATGCCTCATCACCAAGACGGTAGCTTTCTGTCATCCTGCTTGTTTCTCTTTCTTGGACATTTTCCCAACCAGTTACTTGACTTTTGAGTACTTCATAAAGAGTAAGATATACTCTGGGTACCTGTAGGATCTCATTTCCTCTGAGGTGTCATAATCAAGGCAGAGGAGCTTGGCTAATGTTTGAGATTTCAATCAGCTGCGCAATTCCCCCAGGGACTTTAAGATGAGGCTCCAACATTGTACACTGACTGCTGCTGCAGCCACTGCCACCTCTGCTGCTTAGGCCTGGGGCTAGAGGAGGAGCCTTCTCCCTTGTCACAGAGGTGGAAAATCTCTTTCCCTGATCTTTGAAGTGACCTTGGCCCTGTCTCTGACTTTTGAAATGTCTTTAGCACTTGTGTGTTGAGGGATCTGAAAATATCTGCTGCTGCTGCAGGTGATTCTGCCCCCAAGTGCTCTCGCCCTTCTCCTTCCAATAGGGCCACAACTTTGGGGTGTTCTCCACTCTGTTTCAGGTGTGACAGACCTTTCCCTTCGCGCTTCCAGGTCACCCTGAGAGGCAAATCCCTTTCACTCCATCGTTGTGTGGCTCTTGCTGTTCTAGAAGTTGTTGAGAGTAATTCTTTACAAGTATTTTATGAGCCGTGGGGAAAGAGTTTGAACATATCCATCTTTCTACTCCACCATCTTTCAAGAAGTGATTTTAAATGAAGACTAAATTTGGAATATGAAAATCTTTCTAATTTTCTTCTATTGGTCTTAGACTTCAAAGTTTCCTCAAAGAGAAGTATACGTAGAATATGAGGAGTTCTTTTGCTTTTTCTCTTTTCCTCCCCATTCCCTGGAACAGTGGGTGATTTATAGTAAGTGCTTAATATATGCCTGTTCGGTATTTGAATGACTATCAAAGAATGTTTCATATTTGTGTTGATCCAACCCATGGAAGTGTTTAATTTATATTTGTAAAGTAATCAAAATAAGGGTGATGCCAAACAAGAGAAACGTAGTTTCTAGTACACTGACCTAAAATGGGAAGGGATTATACATATTATCCATCAAATTTTTTTTCAAAATTAAATGACGATAATTGTAAGGTGTTTTACAATGTCACAACCATTTACTGGTATAACCACAACACAGTCGTTCAGTGGAAAGAGTACTGGATTTGGAATCTGAAAAGCTACGTTTGAAGTCTTAAGCAGGGACTTTCTAAAGATATGAACTTGGAAAAGACACGACTCTGAACCTCAGTTTTTTCAACTAGAAAATGTGAGATTCTGCATACTTCCTGACAACATTCATAATGGAACACTATTAAAATAACAGTTAATTTCCTAAGTAAATTAGAAGAGCAAGGAAGAAATCACATTAAAAAAATCTGTGGGGGATTCATAACTAAACATGTAACAGAGAGGTTAAACGAACATAAAAAGAACAATTTTGATTTTATATACATGCAATTACATGTAATCAAAATCACTCATATATATTCACATATATTTCATAAAATTATGGTAATTAAACTTACTTTGTAATCAGATAACTGGACAAATGCTTTCAAGGAATTACTCTGAAAAAAATTTCATATCCAAAATATATAAATACTGATTCGCATATATAAGACCTAGAGCGATTCTCCAAACAGATAGAAGCTCAAAACATATGAATAGACAATTTTTAAAGGAAGAGACCTATGCTATCAATAACTATATAAAAATGAAACAAAAACATCAAAATTAATTAAAAATGAGATTCTAGCTCCTCTTAAATTGATTTGCATATATTATAAAGAGGGAAAACAAAAATGATGCAGAAACTGTGGAAAAACAGAGGTACTGTAGTACCATTTATGCTGTTATCACCTGGTCAAGACATTCCATAAAATAATTGAGAATACCGTAAAAATTACTAAAATATGTGATTCTACTATGTCCAATTAGACCATTCCTGGGTCTATCATCCCATTAATGAAAGAGATAACATATCAGTATTTGTAGAAGGTCGTAAACCGACCCCAAAGTGGAAACCAAATGTCTATCCACCTGTTAGGAAAGCCCTAAACAAATGATGATATATTAGTATGATGGAATATTATAATGACATGAGAAATCATAAAACATTTCCAGAGGAAATTGCATAAATCTCAAACGACTGAAATAGAGTGAAATTTTCTCTACAATGTTAATATTTTAAAGGAAAGAAAAGCTTTGGGAAAACAAACCAACAAACAAAAACCCTGATAAACCATGGATCCGTAGGACTGAAGTTGAAATACTGCACTATGATCTCAATTAAATCAGGATTTTTGTTATTTTTTTTTTAGAAGAAGTGCCCTGATGTGATTAAAGAAGAACTTTCCTGTCCTTTGATTGTGCTGTCTATTGTGCAAAACTTAATTAGGGGAGTTACTTTGTAGGATGATCTTATGTGTGCCTTTTCTTTATTAAGGCACTACGTCAGAGGGTTATGCTCACTGGATCTAAAAGTATATAAATACTCTGAGGGTGAGGACTTGTTTTGGGGGCTATTTTTTGAAAGAATAGTTGAGTGCCAAATTAGGACTCTTGAAATCTGCTTTAAGGAGCCTCTGGCTTTGAAAATTCAGATGTCTGTGCCTTCCTCTGTGGTAACTATGGTCACACATTTGGAACTGTCTGTTGAATTATGGTCAGGCAGAGAAAGTCATGTCTGTTGACCTTTTGATTTCTCTATATTTTCTTTGGAGTTCAGGGTGCTGACTCCCCTGAATTGTGTGAATTGTATATGCACTTATTTAAAGGAATGATACATGTGCTTGATTAAAGTGATTGTTAATCCCTTGAATATTTCTTTCCTTTTATTAATTTAGATCTAAAAACCTGTGGTAGCAGGCCCTCTTGTGTATGTTGGTTAGTTGATACACAACTAACATATGCCAAACATTTAATGGATTTAACATGAAGCAGCAGACATCTATTTCTTAATTTGACCAATGTAGGGATCTATTTTGCTGGATTATGACTATTTTAAACATAATTTTTGTTTTTATTATTCAATTTTAAGGGGCCAGTGGGAGAGAGGTATAATAAATGCTTGTAGAAATAGTCAAAATGAAATGCAGACTAAATATTAAATCAAAAAATATGTTAAATTAATGTATGAATGAACAAAATGAAGGGGAGGGTTACATTGTATTAGATCAAATGTCCATTTCAACTATGAATCTCTAATTATATGATCCTGTGATTCTAACTCACTTTCTCTGACATCACTTCGAATTCCACCTCTTCCCTACCCAGTTTAATTACATGTCATATAATTCTATAAGATTCTAGATGAAAGAGTAATTTTAATTCTTAGGTTTATCTGAGAGTCATCCAAGTGGCATGGTAGATAAAGCACAGGGCTTGTAGTCAAGAAGACCTCTATTGAAATCATGGATAAGACACATGAAAGCTCTGTTATATTAATCAAGTCATTTAACACCTCTGTGTCATTTTTTCTTAATAATAAATATCACTTGATTATTTCAATGCGTAAAAGAAATTATTTTGACGAAGTACCACATATTCCTATTAAAAACACTGAAAAACACAAGAATCAAAGGAAATTTTCTTAAATGACAAGAACCTTTATGTTACACACGATAAACTGATAACCTTTCCAATAAGATAGCAGATGAGAAACAATTATTTAACATTTACTAAAAATGCTAGTTATAACATAGTAGTGATAGAAGAAAAAGGGCCAAGAATTGACAATGAGGATACAAAATGATCACTCTCTGCAGAAGACATTATGTAAAGAATTTATCTAAAGATTCATAGCATTTAACAGTTAAAGGAGAGTTATAGGATATAAATTAAAATCACAGAAATCATCATTATTTTGTAATATTAACAAGAAAATGCAGTAGATGAGATGGAAAGAGAAATTTCATTTAAAATGACTACATATTATAATATATTTGGAGGTACATTTGCCAAAACTCATTCACATAATGAGAAAATACCTCAGAAAAATACAAATACAAATAATTGGTAATATGTTCACTGCTCATGGATAGTCTAATATACTAAAAATGACAGCACTACCTAAATTAGTTTATTTATTCAGTGCATTTCTAATCAAGGTACCAAAAATTACTTTGGAGAGCAAGGAAAAAAATAGCAATTCATCCAGCGGAATAAAAGGCAAAAAATATCAAGAAAATCAATGAAAAATTAAAATGCCAGGAAAGGGACCTAGTAGTACCAGTTCTCCAAGTTTCTACAAGACTGTAATCATCAAAACAACTTGACACTGGGTAAGAAATAGAGGGTTCAATCAGTGGAACATATTAAGCGCAAAATATGCAGAAACTCATGTCCAGGATCACCTAGTGTGTGATAAAGCTAAAAATTCAACCTACTGGGGCAAGAGCTCACTATTTCTCTCTCTCTCTTTCTCCCTCTCTCTCTCTCTCTCTCTCTCTCTCTCTCACACACACACACACACACACACACACACACACACACACACGCACCACATACCACTCCGCTCTCCCCTCCCCCCCACAGATGAGCGCACACAAAATAGAACAATCCCTAAAATATTCTGGAAGAAAGCTGAAATACATGAATATCTTACACTTTGTACCCAAATAATCTGAAAGTGAATATATGATTCAGACATAAGGAATGATATAAGCAAACTAATGGAGCAGGGAAAAATGTTATTTGCCAGATCTTTAGTTACAGAGAAATTTAATAACCAAATAAGACATAGGGTAAATCATGAGAGATAAAATTGCATAATTTTGATTATATAAAATTAAAAAAAGTAGAATCAACAAAACAAATGAAAATGAACTTTGAAGAAAAGCAGGAAATTGAGGGGAATCAATTGTGGTAGGTTTCTCTGAAAATGATCATATATTTCTAAGATATCAAATATCTGAAAATCAAATAGATCATTAATTTCCTTAGGTCAGTATATGCTAAATAATCATATGGGTAACCCATTAAGGTATGATAACTCGTATATTGCTCCCAAATAAAATCACACACAACACACACACATGCACGCAAATATTTTCCTTTTGGATGGGAAATGACAAAATTAAAATGGTTAATAATAAAGAGATATCTAAAATAAATATTGATTAAGTAGAAAAGCACCTAGTTGCCATTTTAGAATTGAAGCCATCAACTTCAGATGAATTATGACCTCAGGTCTTAAAATAACTGGCAGACGTGATTACTAAATTACTGTCAATAACACTTGAAGGATCATAATTAGTCTGGCAGGTAACACCACAAAATCCAAAAAAAAGAGAGGAAATAAATAATTATTAAACACATATTATATGCCAGGTACTTTGTTAAGCACTTTAAAAATATCTCATGTAATTTAAGGGAAAATATTGAAATTTTTAAATAAAAGCTAGAATATAGTCTATCAAAAAGATAGTCCAGTGAGCTTAGCTTCAATGACTGCAAAAATTCTATGTCAAATCATTTAACAGATGGTTGATGAACATCTAGAAAAGGAAGCAGTGATTGCAAAGAGCCAGCATATTTTTTCATAAAAAGGCCCCATCAGACTAACTTCATTTTTGGAAGAACTGCAAAACTAGGAGTTAAAGGAAGCACTGTGTTTGTAGTTTATTTAAATTTTGACAAAGATTTTGGCAAAACGTTTTGTACGATTCTTGAGGATAAATAGCAAACTATGCACCGGAAATGAACACAGATCCATGCAGAACTATTGGCATGACTACATTCAAGGAATAGTTCTGATGATTAAATCTAGCTATCTCCGGAAGTCTTAGTGAAGGGGATCTCGTTAAGCAGGTGGCTAACTATGTTTTGGTTTTTTAGTTTGCTTGTTTTTAATCATAATATAGTCCAGAATGTGTTGTAATTTACTCAACTTTGAAGCATTTTTATTTCTTGTTTTAGTGATTTTTAATAATAGGTGATGGAGGAAGTTCTTCAAAATATGCTTGTACACATGTGGATGTTGATGTATGAGTTCTATCCCTCTTCCTCTGTCCATGGAGCTAAAGAGAAAAATCCTGAGGTCATGTGTCAATTATCATGCTTCTATTATTTCTTCAAATTTAGCATGGTAAATACTTCCCTGTAGAAAGCACAGTAGATTAATCAGAAGGGATGTTATTGATACTTAAGAAAAAGTAAGTCATTTTGTAGTTGAGGAAAATCATTCATTGAAAAAGAAATTTTCATATACCACCACAAAGTAATTTCATGGCATAAATGAGACTAGGATTCAGTTATTATTTGAAGTTCCTAAACACACATATGAATATATAAACACATACAAGTATATGTATATGTAAATGTGTGTTTATATATCCATAAGCATATATGCATATATGTATAAAATTGGATTACTTGTGAGTTTATTAATGGGGTGGAGGAGTTACTACATTTTGGGGAATTTGTTTTACCTCTTTGAAGAGAATGGATCCATGGGAATAATCCATGGGAATAAATAAAACAACAACAACATAGAATTTCCAAAATAATTGTTAAATCAGCTTTTTTTTTTTTATTTTTTGGGGGGATAATGGTAAGACAAGAACATATGCAAAGGAATTCATATAGGATTATATTCCCTTTTTATTTTTTTAAGTCTTTTTATATAATTTATTTATTTTTCCAGTCTTAACTTCCACTTCCATGTAAATTTGAATTCAAAATTTTCTCCCCATCTCTTCCCACTCCTCACCCCAGAATATCATGCACCCCATTCACTTCTTCTTCTAACCTATGCTCCCTTCTATTACCCATCCTTTTCCCATCCCCTTTCCCCTCTAATTTACTGTAGGGCAAAATAGATTTCTATACTACATTGCCTGTATATCTTGCCTGTATATCTTATATACCCCCACCCTCTGTGGTCCTAAAATTCCAGAAAGAGTCGCTGCTGCTATTGCTAACTCCTCCTCAGCAAGCTCCTCCATCCCTTCCATTAGTCTGAGATTGAGGCCTTACCACTCTACTCTCTCACTCACATTACACAGGATATTTGCTCTGACCTTCCAATTTGTTCACAGCGTTTTGGGGTCATGAAGTCTGGAAACTTCCACAGATGGAAGAGATTCAGTTTCCCCAAGGCCTTCTCGGGTCTTGTCTGTGCCTGTGTGGCCAACGTTGGACTGCTCTCTACTCCTAGCATGGAACAATAGCCACTTCCCAGGGACCTTCCAGCCTGTATTGGGCTGGAGATTTGCTTCACTCCATCATTTTGTAGTTTCTCCGCAGTAATATAGAGTGATATGTACAGGTATTTGGCTGGGCCAGGGAACCGCTCTAGAACGTCTATTCTGTTATTTTGCCATCTTCGCTTTATCCCAACAATTTTGACTATACCAAGAAAAAAATCCAATTTTGATCCTTTCATGCAGAGACCTTATTGCTAGAGTGTTATCCTAAGGAAGCCAAAAATGGAGTCAAAAGACATACCAAAATATTAATAGAAGAACTTTAGCAATACCAATGAATTGACAATAAATAGCTTATTAAACTTTACTAAGCTGTTATACACAAGTAAGGAAGGAAGAAACAATTTTGGATCACTGGCTAAAATCCAAGCTTCATGTAAAATCCAGTAAACTCTCTGACCTACTAGGAAAGTCACATTTTCATTATATATTTTAAATTTGTGAATTCTAAATTTGGATATGTCTAAAATAAAGTCTTGATCCAATAAAAAGCATATTCTGGTGTTCAAAGTCAAGGATTTTCCTTCTCAACATTTTCTTGTTATCTGCTCTTGTTATCCTTTCTCAAAGGAAGTGGTGTGCCTGTGAAAGAACAGGCAGTGAATTTGGTTAGGGTTAGGGTTAGGGTTAGGGTTAGAGCGCATTTAGGGTTAGGGTTAGGGTTAGGGTTAGGGTTAGGGTTAGGGTTAGGGTTAGGGTTAGGGTTAGGGTTAGGGTTAGGGTTAGGGTTAGGGTTAGGGTTAGGGTTAGG
>JAQQSK010004759.1:0-22357 GCA_028658325.1 Potorous gilbertii | reverse complement strand
CTCAGCCTCTGCCGCAGCGGCCACTTCCCAGGGGGTCCGAGTCCCAGAGATCCCCCGCTCCCCTCTCAGCCCATCTCTGTCACTGACCTGTGAGTCTGTGGGTGGAGGGACCTTCGCAGCCGCTGGAGATTCAGGTCCCTGCCGCCTGCTGGGCTCTGCTGGCTCCTCTCAGTGCCGCGTGGCCGGCGCGGGGGAGGGGAGCGCTTGGCAGGACAGTGCTCCGCTCCCGTCCTGGGGTACCTTTGTGGTCGGTTTTTCAGGGCTCTCTGCAACAGAAATCTCCTTCACTGTGTTGTTGCGCGGCTTCCACTGTTCCAGAATTTGTCAGGAGTTCTTTTTACAGGAAATCTATGGGCTGTAGGTTCGGACCTAGCATAGGTGAGTCTTTCTACTCCGCCATCTTGGCTCCGCCTCTGGATACTTATTGAAACTGGTTCTTAGACAGTAGCAAGTGTCTGTCCTGAGTAATATATTTGTTTCCTTTCCATTGTGGTAGAACTTGTCAGAACTTTGATCTAATTTCCAAAACTTGAAGCACTCTGGTTTACCTATTATAGCAAAGTTTTAAGACTTATTTGAAGAAACTATTAAACACAAGATGAACATATTATACTATGAAAAACAAAGCGGATAAATCAATTAGAAAATGGTAGAAAAATTTGCAAGCTCAGTCATGAATAAATTCTGTAAAGTCCACAAAAAATGAGACAAAATACATGCGCTTTACTTGAAAAAGAAGACACTGACAAGAGAGGTAACGGGATGGAGAGGACACTGAACTCAGAGTTCTGAATCCTCTGTTCAAATCTCCTAAAGTCATAAAATTTCAATGGTGAATAAAAACACAGTCCTCCACAGTGACTGCTCTCCAGAGCATGAATCCCCTGTGCAATATTTATTTCAGGAATTTATTTGTTCGTTCTTTGAATGAATGTTTGTAGGGATAGCAAACTGATGATTTCCCAAAGCAGTCACTTTCTTTTGGGGGAAGCTTATTGTTAAAGAAAAGGTTTTTCTTGTTTTACACTGAATCATGAACTCGTATGTACTGTTCTTTGGTCCTGATTGTGTCTTTTAGAGCTGAATGCAGTTAAGTTGACCTTACATTCCCACATCAAACTTTCTAATATAGGAAGACAGAAAGCACATCACTTGCTATTCTCTTCTCATGGCTAAGCATTCATCAGTCTTTTAACTGATACTCATATAGTATGGTTTTGAGTTCTATCACTCTCCTAGTCACTATTCTCTTGACATTTTTCGTCTTGTTAATAAACCTTCCATGACTGGACAGGTCAATTATGACCAAACCACAGTATAACTGGATTATCACTTCCAATGTTCTAAACATACCATGCTTCCACTAACATATTAATTTATACATCAAAGCATTGTAAATTACATTAGATTTTTTAAAAATTCAGTTTCATAAAGCTATTTGTCATCATTCCTTCCTTCTACCCTCATTAGTCTACCAAATTGTGATTCCATAGTTATTAGAAAGTTGTGCTGTTTACATTTCTCATAAACATCAATTCCAATGACCAAAAGTTATCAATAAAATATTAGTAGCTACCGACCCATATACTACTTTCCTATTTCTACAAAAACTTTGAGAATGATCTAGGTATATATCAAGTATATTCTTTTTTTAGGGGGGAGGTGAGGTAATCGGTGTTAAGCGACTTACCCAGGGTCTAACAGCTAGTAAGTGTCAAGTGTCTGGGGCCAGATTTGAACTCAGGTCCTTCTGACTGCAGGGCCATTGATCTATCCACTTCACCACCTAGCTGACCCTTGAGTCAAGTATATTCTTTTTTAAAATTAATTCATTTGTTTTTGGTTTTCTACAGTCGCTTCCATATATCTTAGATTTTCCCCCTCCCCTTCCCTCCCCAAGATTGGATTCTATCTTGTATAGGTTCTACACATGCATTCTTATTAAATATATTTTCACTTTAGTCGTGTTGCATAGAAGAATTAAAATGAGTGGGAGAAACCATACAAACCAACACAATACAAGAGAAAATGGTCCGCTTCATTCTGTGATACAATTTCATAGTTCTTTCTCTGATTGTGGAAAGCATTTTACCTCAATTCCATTGGGAATTTTTTTAGGTTATTGCATTGCTGTGAAGGGCTAAGTCTACCAGAAAAATTTCTCACACACTGTGTACAAAGTTCTCCTGGTTCTGCTCCTTTCACTCAACATCAGTTCATACAGTCCTTCTAGGCCTCTCTGGAGTCTTCCTGTTCATCACTTCTTATAGCACAGTAATATTCCATTATATTCATATAACACAACTTTTTCAGCCATTCCCCAATTGAGGGGAATCCCCTTGATTTCCAATTCTTGGACACGATAAAGAAAGTTGTTATAAATGTTTTTGTACATGGGGGACACTTTTCCATCTCTATGACATCTTTGAGATACAGTTCTAGAAGAGATATTGCTGGGTCAAAGGATATGCACATTTTTGAAGCCCTTTGGGCATAGTTCCAAATTGTTCTCCAGAATGGTTGGATCAGCTCATAGCTCCACCAACAATGAATGTGTTCAAGCTCTTCCACATCTTCTACAACATTTATCATCTTCCTGTTTTGTCATATTAGCCAATCTGACAGGTATGAAGTAGTACCTCAGTGTTATTTTGATTTGCATTTCTGTAAGCAATAGTGATTTAGAGCATTTTTTCATGAGTATAGATAACTTTTTAAAATATCTAATGTTTATTTATTTATTTTTAATTTTCTACATTTATTTCCACAAAATTTTAAGTTTGAAATTTTCTCCCCATCTCTCCCCTCTCCCCTCAAAATGCCATGCATTCTGATTAGCCTGTCCCACAATCTACCCTCTCTTCTATCACACCCCTCCCTTCCATTCTTCCCATCTTCTCTCTTTTCTTGTAGGAAAAGATAGTTTCTATACCCCATTACCTGTATTTTTTGTTTCCTAGTTGCATGCAAAAACAATTTTCAACATTTCAAAAACAAATTTTGAGCTCCATCTTGTCTCCCTTCCTCCCTCCCCACTCATTCCCACTGAGAAGGCAAGCAATTCAATATATATATATATATATATGTAGTTTTGCAAGACTTCCATAATAGTCATCTTGTATAAGACTAATTATATTTTCCTCAATCCTATCCTGACCCTCATTTATTCTATTCTCTCTTTTGACCTTGTCCTTCCTATTTACCTTTCCATGCTTCTCTTGATTCTTGTGTTTGAAAGTCAAATTTTCAATTCAACTTGGTCTTTTCATCAAGAATGCTTGAAAGTCCTCTAGTTCATTAAATGGCCATTTTCCCCTAAAATAATGTACTCAGTTTTGCTGGGTAGGTGATTCTTGGTTTTAATCCTAGTTCCTTTGACTTCTGGAATATCATATTCCTTTGATCCCTTAATGTAGAAGCTGCTAGATTTTGTGTTATCCTGATTGTATTTCCACAATACTTGAATTGTTTCTTTCCAGCTGCTTGCAATATTTTCTCCTTGACCTGGGAAATCTGGAATGTGGCTACAATATTCCTAGGAATTTCTTTTTTTCAGATCTCTTTCAGGAGGTGATTGGTGGATTCTTTCAATATTAATTTTACCCTATGGTTCTATAATATCAGGGCATTTTTCCTTGATAATTTCATGAAAGATGAAGGCTAGGTTATTTTTTAACATGGGTTTCAGGTAGTCCCATAATTTTTAAATTGTCCCTCCTGGATCTATTTTCCAGGTCAGTTGTTTTTCCAATGAGATATTATTTTACATTGCCTTCTATTTTTCTCAATCATTTGGTTTTGTTTTGTAGTTTCTTGGTTTCTCATAAAGTTATTAGCTTCCATCTGCTCCTTCTAATTTTTAAAGAATTATTTTCTTCAGTGAGCTTTTGAACCTTCTTTTCCATTTAACTAATTCTGCTTTTTAAAGCATTCTTCTCATTGGCTTTTTGGACCTCTTTGACCAATTGAGTTAGCCTATTTTTAAAGTGCTATTTTCTTCAGCATTTTTGGGGTCTCCTTTAGCAAACTGTTGACTCAATTTTCATGGTTTTCTTGCATCTCTCTCATTTGTCTTCCCAATTTTTCCTCCACCTGTCTTACTTGTTTTTCAACATTCTTTTTGAGTTCTTCCATGGCCTAAGACCATTGCATATTTATTTTGTAGGTTTTGTATGCAGAAGTCTTGACTTTTAGGTCTTCCTCTAATGATATGCAGTGTTCTTCCTCATCTGAAAAGATGGAAGAAAATACCTGTTCACCAATAAAGTAACCTTCTGTAGTCTTATTTTTTCCTCTTTTGTGGGCATTTTCCCAGCCAGTTAGTAGACTTTTGAGTCCTTTGTCAAGAAGAGGGTATACTCTAGGGACCTCTAAGGTGGCATAATCAAGGCAGAGGAATTTACTCCTGTCCTGGCCTGTCCTCTTATCTGAGCAACTACAAGTACTCTGTTCTGCTCAGTATCTGCCAATAGGGTTTCCTCTCTAGAGCCTCCATGAGCTCCACCAGCACCCCTCCTCACCCCAGGCATGCCACTCAGGGCTAAGGTCTAGATCAGCCTTGCAATTCCCCCAGAGGCTTTAGGCTAAGGATTCCTAAAATAAATGCTGTACCACAGCAGCTGCTGGCACCCTGCAGCAGTGGGGGCTAGACCACGTTCACTTCTCATGCAGATGAAAGCTCTTTCTCACTGAACTTTGAAGCTGCCTTTGACATTTGTGGGTTGAAAGATCTGGAAACTGCAGCTGCTGGGATTCTGTGCTCCCTGAGGCCTGCTCTAGTCCTGTTCCTGCCATGTGGCCAAGGCCAGGCTGTGTTCTGTTCCATGCCCAGTGTGATAGACATTTCCTGTGAGCCTTGTAGGCTGCCTTGGGCTAGAAATCTCTTTCACTCTGTCACTTCGTGGCCTCTGTTGCTCTAGAATTTGTTTAGAGTCATTTTCACAGGGATTTTATGGGCTATGGTGGGGGAGTGCTTCTACATCCTTCTACTCTGCCTTCTTGGCTCTGCCCCCCTGACTACAGATAGCTTTAGTTTCTTCCTCTGAAAACTTCCTAGTCATATCCTTTGACCATTTGGGGAGTGACTTGTATTTTGTATCTAGTATATTCTTGACAAAGATTTGAGAAGCTAACAGGGAAGGATTTTTCAAATGATATTCAGCAGACCATCATTTTTTTTCCAGTAATCTAATGAACTGGAAGGCACAGGGAATGTAATAGCTCCATACTAATGACTATTTTTTAAACAAAAATGAATTTTTGTCCTGATTTTTGAGGAGCAAAATTCTTCCTTTAATGCTTTTCCTCAACAAAATAGCTCCTCTGCTTGTTAAAAATCAAGGTTTCTTAAAAGATACAATAGAGGTCATTGAATTCAGTGACCCTCTGATAATTAAGATCAAGCAAAGGTCATTTAGGTGGCCCAATGTATAGAAAACCAAAACTAGAATCAAGACCTGAGTTCAAATTTGTCCTCAGACATTTAGTAGTTGTGTTTCCCTGGGAAATCCACTTAACCATGTTTGTCCCAGTTTATTCATCTACAAAATGAACTGAAGAAGGAAATAGCAAACCACTCTTGTATCTTTGCCAAGAAAACTCCAATGAGGTCACAAAGAGTCAAATCAAACTGAAATAACTTATCAATAAAACATAAAAGAGAGAGGCATATGCTTGTCAGGAGTGATTGTCATTGTCATGGAATATTTCCAGAAGAGAATCCAAAGTGGAAGAAAACACCCCTATTGCTTTTTCGATCCTGCAAATATTACCGTGTTCAGTCGATATTTTACTGATGTCATTAAGCTGTAGAACACTGGAGAGTGCCCTAAAGGAAATATATAATGTCTCAAAAGATTTCAGTATAACTATCCAAAGAGAAAAAAAAGTTGATAAAAAGAAACTATTGTCCACATCAGATTTTACTAGCAAGTATCACTACTAGTGGCATTGTGGCCTAAAATATATTCCTCAGTGAGGATAAAGAAGATAAAATCTAAATCAGGTAAAATTTAGCAACATAAATAAAAAAAGCAACAAAACATAGATAATATTAATATATTGTTGTCTAGTCAATAGGTGGCATAAAAGGATCTTTATGCATAGTATAGTGACCCTTGCATCTATTTGTGTTTGACACCACTGGTCCAGATCATGATATTCAGTAGAAAGGAGAAGCATCAGTATGCAGTTCTTGAAAAGTCAGTACAGTTACTACATAAATTAGTGCAAAAATGAATCAGAGGAGAGAGAGTAGGTTGGATTGCCTTTAAGAAATTATCAAGTGCTATTAATGACCCCCAATTTCTCCTTTAAGTAAAGATTTATTTTTAATGTCAGTATTCTTCCAGTAAGAGCATATGACTGTGTGGCATGGGATAGCAAGTGTGCTAAGAATTAAAACTGTGGATCTTCCAAAGGGTAATGAAGAGTTACATGACAGTTGTAAATAGCTTGCAGCATATCACCAACTAGTAACTGAATCAAATTATAGAGGTACCCTGAAATATATAATTAAAGAAATGTACACTTGGTAAAGGAAATAGGTCAGCAGTATAGCTGGAAGAAATGAACAGATGAATGAATGGTCTGTGCTCCGCTGCTAATCATGTATTGTCAAGATCTCTAGAGGAAGTTGGGCCTCATCTAAAGGAAGTACAACAGAATTTAGATAGTATTAGAAATAGATGGTTTATACCACTGAAGTAAATATCACATAGAAAAAATAACAGAGACTCTGAACCATCAAAATATCTCTTTTATCATATAGGATGGTACTCAGACTATAGTAATCAGATCATGAGTATTTGTTGAAATTGAGTGTCTATTAGAAGAAGATTAGAGATTAGGTCAGATGAGGGCAATAGAAAGATCTAGGAATATCTATATTGATGTAATATGATTTACAGGAGAATATAATATCTGTTTTCAAGTATTTGAATGACTAGTGTGTGTAAGAGGTATTCGATTTATGTATGTCACTTGGCAGCAGAGTGGAGAATGGGAAAGAATTGGAGAGGGGAAGGATTTACCGAGATCCAAGCTTTGTTCAATATACAGAAAATTTCCTAATGGTCAGAGCTATTAAAAAATGGAAAAGGAAGTAGCAAGCTTCCAATCTTAGGATCTTTCTCAATCTTTAAATGGAGTCTGTATAACCATTTGCTATGGTTATTTTAGAGGAAATTTCTGTCTTTATACAGATTGAATGAGATGACATCTGAGACCCTTCAGAGTTCTATGGCCCTATTTTGAGTATGTTATAAACACTTTGCTTATTAAAAAGGATATATGTCTATAATAAATGGGAAAATCTTAATTATTTGTGCTTATCCCCCATTTTCTACCCTTTCTTCTATTATGACTTCATAATGACTGGGATGATGTTTGTTTATATTTCTCCTGGGAATGTAATACTAATGACCCAAAGATAACGATAAAATATCAGTAGCTACCAACCTATATACCTACATTCCTATATCTACAAAATCTTCTTGAGAATACTAGACAGATATCAAGAGTGTTATTGGCAAAGTTATTCAATTATGAGATATGCAATGATTGAAATTTGGTGTAGACTTTGGCACTTAGTTTAGAAATTCTTTGGATCGTTTCTTTAAAAGTTCCTGGTGCAATCTTTAAAAGAGCTATTTAATTCAGTTTGAAATTTTGCCCATAGAAAGTATTTCCATTATTTGGTATATTTCACTCTCGAAATCTCTAAGAAAAAGATCTGCTGAATCATCTTTAGATATGAATGTATTCATTTTTTTCTATCACCAGAAATGATGGATGGACAGCCTTAATAAATTGCAGGGCTGCACTGTCTTATACTCAGAGAATGCAGGGAGAGCACAGGATGCACTGCAGCAAAACTCATAAGCCATCGTCCGTTACACGAGCTCAATCTTTAAAATTGTCATGACATCTCTCCCTTGCGCAGCTTTTAGGTTTGGTAAGGTATGATTACAGTCAGGAATGATTATAGAATGTTGGCAGCTTGTTTGACACAAGAGCTCCCTGTAGATGCTAGGAGTCCTGCTTTCATATTATATCAGCTAAAACAAGCATCTGTGCCATCTCATATAGCACAATCCCTGTGAACTGGGGAGGGCCACAGTAGATTTTATTCAATGTCAAGGGAGATAACAAGAGGTTACAGCATCCTTATAAAGATAGTGCTGGATTTGCCATAGATTCTTTGCAGAAGAGAGAATGTGGTCAAAAGAGCACTAGACCAAAACAAAACAAAATGAGATTTATCTCCTGGACATACTACTCATTATCTATTTGACCTTGTACAAATTATTTAACCTCTCTGGGCAGCAATTTTGTTTCTTTTTGTAGAAAGAATAGATTGAGTTAAATGACTTCAAAAGTACCTTCCATTTTAAAATCTATGATCATATAAAATATAAAGCAAGCAAGACAATTTGGATTATTTCTAATTTCTTGTTTAAAATAATATTTAATGTAAGTAACGTTTATATAGCACTTTTATATTTACCAATCACTTCACAAATATCATGTCATTTGATCTTTTACAATAATAGTGTAAGGTGGATGCTATTTTATGGATAAGGAGGCAGAGACAAAATGTAAGTGACTATTGCCCAAGGTCACACAGCTAGTAAGTATTTGAGGCAGCATTTCAACTCAGGCCTTCTGAACTCCAAATGCAGTGTCCTTACTCCAGCAACTAGTTGCTATTTTCAAAATTATAACATTCTGTATTTTTAAATGAACACCTTCTGAGCTCAGAAATTCTGTTTTAAAATCTCTACCATCTCTGACATTCTGTTTAATATCTTAACATCTGTTTTGGAAGGTCCATGCCAGTTCTAATGTTTCCTGTCTCCAATTCTCTAAGATTCACATGTATCTATCTCTTCTTTAAATTATTCATTACTGACCTTTCTTAATTTTCTTTCCCTAGTGGAAAATGATTTCTGAATCTTAAATGTCCCCTCTTTAAATTTAACTGTTAGAAAAGCATGCTACTCTGGTTGCTCTGCACTGGATCTTGACAAAAGGAATCCTACTGCCATTGTCTGGTAACTAGCCATGGAAGCCATCTAAGGTTTGGGAATAATGCATATCATGAGACATATTGTTAAACCAGCAAATATAATGCCTCTTCATAGCTATTGTATGACCCTCCCTATAGCCTACTTTTAAGATGACTTTTGGTCATCTTATGGAAGCATTTTTTAAGCTAACAGCATTAGGGATTTTATAATTTCTAAGTCCTTTCTCTGCTCAGAAAACTGCAGTTCTTTTAATTTAGTGCATAGTTTCTTGGAGGCTCATCCTCTTTTTTTGGGGGGGGGAATTATTTCTTCCATTCAGCCCCTAATCTGCCAAATCCCAAATTTGTCTCATGTTCCAGAGTCTAATTATATTTGTTATTTATTAATCTCCATGATTAAGAGATCTCATGTTCCCTTGGATTTGAATTGCATATCCTTCCCAATTTAATTCAGTAAATTTTGATATCTGCCTTCTGGATGTTTTCACCCAGGTCTCATATCTATCACAAAGGCTGAGGAGCTGAGCTTGGGTTCTGGATTGCATCATTAGTATATTTGTTTAACATAAATGTGGTCTGGTTTTCATAACTCTTCCATTTCCTGTCCCTTAAAAGATGTGCATCTGACAGTGTTTTGAAATATTTTCATTCTACATAAAAATCAATAAATCCAACTAAACATTTATCATCGAACCAAACACTCTTAGAGCTATAAGGAACATAAGAACACAAAACTGGAGCAGGAAATGACCCTTTCACAGATACTTTTACAAGTAGAACCTAGAAAATCCGACCTGAGAGAGATCTCAGAACATAGATATATCACGGAGAACATCCAATTTGAGAGTTTTAACCTTAAGTTATGTCTGTGATCTTGTCTTTTTTTATATTTTGATAACTAAATTTCAATATAACTTATATTTTGATAACTAAATTTCAATATAAGAATGCTACATTTATTTTCAGAAGATCATGGATTTAAAGCTAATAGAGAATTAGATGTCAACTACAGACCAATATCCTTTAGTCTGATGACTGCATTTGGGGTTTTCTTAGCAAAGAAACTGGAGAGGTTTGCCATTTCTTTCTCCAGCTAATTTTATAGACAAGGAAACTGGGGTAAACACAATTAAGTGATTCAACAAGAGATACATAGCAAATAAATGTCTGATGTCAGATTTGAACTCATGAACATGAGTCTTCTTGACTCCAGGTTCTGCATTCTGTCCCCTGTTTGCCCTAGCTGTTCTTCATTTTACAGACAAGGAACTGAAGCCCAGAGATGTTAAGCAATTTGCCCAAGATCAGACAGGGGCAGAACTGGGATTCAAACTCAGGTCCTGAGTCTCCAAGTTTAGCACTCTTTCCACTATATCACAGTCGTTGTGACACTTACCCTACTCACAAGAAAGTAGAAATGAACAATTATAATTAAAGAGACATAACCTCCTGGAGAAAGGTAGCTACAGTGCCACTGTACTCCACCTTGGTCATTCTGTATTGGAAGAATACATAATAAATAATAATTATAACTGTGAATGTAGATGGAATAAACTCATCTGTAAAATGGAAATGAATAGAGGAATGGATCAGAAACTAGAATCCAGCAATGTTATTTGCAACAAATACAAAAAGACCTAAACACAAAGTTAAAATAAGGAGAATGTTTTATGCTTCAATTGAAGTAAAAAAAGGCAGGTGTAATCATGATCTCAGAAAAGGCAAAAGCAAAAATAGATTTAATTAGAAGAGAAAGAAAACTACATTTTATAAATGATACCCTAGACAATGAAGTAATTCAATTTTAAAGCAAATTTCTCTGATAAAGTCCTTTGTCAAACAGAAAGGAAATTGAATCATATGTATAAAAATGAAGGCCATTCCCCAAATGATAAATTACCCAGAGATATGAACAGGCAGTTTCAGAAGAAGAAATCAAAGATACCTATGGTCATATAAAAAAAAGTTCTAAATAACTATTGATTAGAGAAATGCAAGCTAAAATAACTCTGTGGTACTATCTCAGAATTATCATAAATGACAAATGGTGGAAGGGATGAGGGGGAGGGGGAAGGGTACACTAATAAAATGTTGGTGGAGCTGTGAACCATTCTGGAGAACAACTTAGAAATATACCAAGTGTTATAAAATTATGTATACCCTTTTCCCCAATGATATCACTTCTAGGTCTATACCTCAAAAAGATCAAAGAAAAAAAGCATCTGTATATGCAGAAATATCTATAGCAACTCTTGGTGGTGGCAAAAATCCTCAGAAATTGAAGGAATGACTATCAGTGGAGGGATGACTGAACAAGTTGTGGCATATGGTTTGATGGAATTCTATATTGTCCCATGAGAAATTACAAGGGGTATGGGTTCAGAAAAACATGACAAGAAATATGTTAACAAATGCAAAGTGAAGTGAGCAGAACCAGGACATCATTGTGTAGATAAGAACAATATTTTAAGGATGATCAAGTATGAAAGACTTGTCTACTTTGATCAATAAAATGATCCAGATAATTCCATCATGAAAAAAGCTGTCCACCTCAAGAAAAAGAATTAATGAACTCTGAATACAAATTAAAGTACAATTTTCCCACTTTTTTCTTGCTTTTGTGATATGACTAATATGAAAATATATTTTGCATGGTTTCCCATTATAATTGGTACCATAGTACTTGCTTCCTCAGTTGGTGGGGGAGAGATGAGTGAGAAAGGAGAATTTGGAATTCAAATTTAAAAAAAAGAATTGTTAAAAATGTAAATGATATTTTTAAAAGCATAGCTGGATTTGTAGTCAGAGTTTAGGTTCAAATTCTGGATCTACTTTTAACACCTGTGTGACCTTGAAAAATCAAATCCAATCTAAGAAACATTTATTCAAGTCTAAAAGGTGCCAAGTGCTGTGTTAAGCACTAAAGATGTAATTAATAGAAAAACAGACTCTGTTTTCAAGGAACATAGAAAGGAGAAGACAGCACACAAAAGAATACAAGATGTATAGGGATAGTGTAAGGAACTTCTCGTGAGAAAAATCACTTTACAAATTCAGCTTCTTACCTTCACTGCAAACTAACACAGTCATGGAGAGTATTGGAACACTGAGACATTCTATGACTTTTTCAGGATCACAAAACTTATGTGTAAGCCTAAGATGAGAATGACCAACCAAATGAGATGAGAAAACCAAAGCATATTTGGCATGGCAGGGAAGAGGAGGAAAGAAATTATCATAGAAATAGATGATCTAAAAGGCTTCTCCAAGCCTAAAATTTGTGATTGTATTAATCTAACTATAATTCAAGTTAGAAAGTGATCAAAGGAAAGAACAAAATGAAATGCTCTAATACATTTGAAGAAAACAGAGATTAATGTCATCTGAGGGGATGGCAGGCAGTGAGGCAGGGATCAGAAATCCAGGCTTCAAGAAGAATGTGGCACTTGAAGCTGCTCCTTGAAGGAAAGAAACACAGTAGAAACTTGATCAATGCCTGTCCATTTAATTTAGTTGATGTCATACACACATAGCCAGAAAGATTGTTACTCACAAACCAATTTTTCAATACCACTCGACTTAGCAAAAGGAGTTAAGAAAACATGATCTGTAATGTCTTCAAAGAAATCACTTTTTGTATGTACTTATCCAAATGTTTCAGGGAGACACTATGTCAGAAGGAAACATGGATCCCTGTGGATAATGTGCCCCCTAATCAGCATGACTTCTAACAAATGAGGCACAAGTCCCTAAGACAATTTAGCAACCTAGCTTCCAAAGACCAGCAAATTTTCTGTCAGTGAGTCCTGAAGAATAATTTACTAATCCTTCCCTGGTTTCTTCCCCTTAATGTCCTTTCTCTCTGAACTAGTGGCATGGCTTAATAGTTTGGGAAGACCTTGGTTCAAATTGAACTTCTGACACGTAAAAGTTTTGTGATCCTGAAAAAGTCATAGAATGTCTCAGTGTTCCAATACTCTCCATGACTGTATTAGTTTGCAGTGAAGGTAAGAAGCTGAATTTGTAAAGTGATTTTTCTCACGAGAAGTTCCCTATACTAATGAAATCCCAGGTGCAGTCCTAGTTCCCATCCTGATTCTGATGTACCTAGTATTGTGTTTGGCTTTGAAGGTATGAAAGAGCTTCCAATCTGATTTTTTTTTTTCCTGAGAGGAGGGGAAGAGCGAACATGTAAAAAGGCAAGTTAATTACAGAGAGAGAGAGAGACGGAGAGAGAGAGAGAGAGAGAGAGAGAGAGAGAGAGAGAGAGAGAGAGAGAGAGAGATATTTGAGGGATGAGTAGAGTACTGAAAACTAAGGATTAGAAAGTGTGTCAGGGGGCTGATGAGATGATGAATCAATTACATTACCCACAATTTGAGGGAGAGGAAATGAACTTGGGATACTGAATGAGACATCTGTTTTCTAGACAAGACTTATTCCAGACTTATTTTGTTTGTCTGTGCATGTTTGTTACAAGGGCTTTTTTTTCCTTCCTCCCTCTCTTCCTCTTCTCCTCTGCTCTCTTCTTATCTTCTCCCTTCCTTCCTTCTTTCCTCTTTCCTGCACTCCCTTACTCTCTTCCTTCCACCCTCTCTCCCTTCCTCCCTGCATTTTTCTTTCTTTGCTCTCTAACTCCTTTCCTCCTTTTCTTTATTTTTCTAGTAAGGAAGAGAGAAGAGAAAAAAAAATTTTAATTAAAAAAAGAAAATTTAATTTTAAAAAGAAAAGTCTGCATTTGAGCTAAGTCTTGAAAGAAGCTTGGGATTCAAGCATGTGGAACAGGACTTTTTCTTTTTTATATTTACTTAGCAAATCATTTTAAAATAAATATGTTCAAGGCACTAGATGCAGCTGGGGAGGACTGAATTGGCAATTTTTATTTTACTTTGTTGTTTAAGAAAAAAATCCAGAGAAAATAGACAACAGTCTGCTGGCAAGTTTCTAGGGCAGTTCGTTTCTTTTCAATTTGAGTTTTGTGGTCCTAAAGCTTCTACTTAAAAAGCTGACCACAAAATAGCCTCCAGCCTCATTTTCCAGCCACTAGCAGCTGATTGGTATATTTAGTTCACACCAATTTAATTTCCTCCACAGCCACATTTTTCCCCAATGCATCAGATTTCCCATTGTCAAGCTGGATTTTCTTCCCATTGCTTTTAAATTCACATATAGTTCTTAACCAGACTTTCTCCTATCAAGTATCAAATGCTACCTTCCTTTGGTTGTAATTCCACAAAGTGATGCTACTTTGCTATGACTAAATCTATTTCCTTCTCTCCCTCTTTCTCACACACAAACATGCTCTCAATCCTTTTTCCCCTTGATCTCTTTGAAAAGAAATAACTTACAGAGTTCTGTATCTTGGTTTCAAATATGAGTGTAGTACCTTGCAATAGTCGCCCATGTCCCTCTGGTTTTGGAAAGGGAGGGGTAACTTCTCTTCTGGTAGACTTTGTTTTCTCTAGATCCAACCCTTCAACTCACTTGTCCTACCTGTTTCTGAAAATCTTCCTTATGACCCAAAGATTGCACAAGAGGCATTTCCCTTGGTAAATCAAGAGTAAAATAAATGCAAAGGAGTGGTCCAAGAAAAGACAATGTAAACAGCATGACTTTGGTTGGACAGTAGGTGAAGTATGCAGGACAAAGTTTCATGGTACTTGAGTAGACTCTTGAAGGAGTGGGAAGACTTTAACAGATGCAGATGCTAGAGTGGATTCAGGCATGTGAGATGTTATGCTTGTGATGTGGCATGTACTTATTCATATAATTCATGGAGACAGTATATCCATATGACACCTGGATCCCTGTGCATAATGTGGTCCCCAATCAACAGGATTTCCTATAATTGAGGCACAATTTTCTCATCTGGAGATGAGAAAGCAGAATGAAAGGAGAATACAGAGTAGTCCATTGTGACTTGAAGTTACAATGCATGAATGAATGAATGAAGTCTTCATTGGCCAATTACTATATTCTTGCAAGCAACAAACAGATAAAAAATGGAATAGACAACGACTCTCAAGTCACCTCAGGCCTGCCACCTGAGGGTTTCCCTTGACTCCTCAATCACATTCACCCCAGACATTGTGTGTTGCCAAATTTTGCTCTCAGCCTTCACAGCTCTTATATACATTGTTTTTCCTCTACTCACACACCAACACTACCTTTCAGTCTCTCATCTCCTTTTACTTGGAGAATGGTAATAGCCTCTTAATTAGTTTCCTTTTCAGGATCTGCATGCTGCTTGTGTATTCCCTACGAGATTACCTGCCTCATACTCCTCTTTTGTCTTCTGTGTACACAATCATTTATACCTGTCTCCTCCATTAGCATTTATGCTCCTTGAGGGCAAAGTTTGTATCTTTGTATCTCCAGGGCTTAGCATAATTTCCAACATATAGGTCAACAAGTATTTATTAAGCACCTACTATGTGTCAGCACTATCCCAAGAACTAGTCAGAGGAGAGAAGGAAGCATACATGATAGATGTGGAAAAGTAAAAATCAGGACTTGACAGCAGATTGGTTTTTGGGGGAGAGGGTAGTGAATGAAAGTGAAGAATTAAGTATGGCACCTAAGTTATAAGCCTGGGTGACTAGAAGGCTAGTGATGCCCCAGATAATAATAAGGAAGTACATACTTAGTAGATTCCTGTTTATTGATTATGTAAATTTGGACAAATCGATTTTGCTCATACAGGTCCCAGATATACCACTCAGGGAGTGAGCTGATTGGTCTCAATGACCTCTAAGACCCCTTTCAGTTCTCAAACAAACAAAAAACCCGCAATCACCGAGAAAGAAATTTGAATGCTGGCTCTAGCATGTGGTAGTATCATTGCTTTAGACAAAATTTTAATGTTGGTGAACCTCAATTTCCTTGCCTTTAGAACAGAAACTCAATGTGAGGAGTCCCTTGAATCCAGAAGGCCTGGGTTTCAGTGTTATATTTACCAACTGAGCCATGTTGAGCATGCCACTTGACTTAGTGTCGCAGGATCATACATGTAGAGGTAAAAGGGTTCTTAGTGGCAACCTGGTGTAATCTTCATTTTACAGATGAGGAAATTGAAGTAAGGTGTCTTAGCTGAGACTACATGGAAATTAAGTATAAAAAATAAATTTTGAACCCAAATCTCTGACTCCAGAGATAAGAAACATTCCTCTAAATCTCTCTGAATCCCAATTCCTCCATTTATTAAGGAAAAGGAGGAAAGGAAGGAAGAGAAGAAAGAAGGAAATAGTAAATGCTTATTATGTAACAGGCACTGTGCTACATGCTGGAGGTTTAATGCAAGTAAAAAAATTCAATCCTTGCCCAAAAGAAGCTTATCCTCTAATGGGGAAGAGAAGACAAAAAAAGCACTAGAGGCAGGAAAAGGGAGTACATGAAAGTAACAACTGGGGAAATTCTTTCCAAGTGCAGAAAGTCAGGAATAAGGCCAAAGGGAGAATGAAAGGTCCAGTTCAGCTTAGGTCCTTCTGCCACATGCAATCTGGAGAGAAGGGTCAGTCATTTCAGAGGAATGTTTCAGGGGGAGCAGGCAGCACAGGGGTAGGCTGTTGCAGGGCCAAAGAGTCCCCAGGTGATGAGAAAAGTCCCAGAAGGAGCCAGTGGTACAGAGTACATAGTTTTGAGGTCTAGGAGCAGGGCTCGGGATAAAACAAACCAACAAACAAATATAAAATACAGTAATAGTACTTGGACAGCTTACCTCACAGGAATATTGCAAATAAAATTCTTTGCACCCTCTAAACTGGTAAAGGAATGTGAACTATCATTAATATTGGAATTATAGCTATCAACATTGAACATCTATACTCCAAAAACTATAGGAAGAGAGAAAAAGGAAAGGGGAAAACTGAGTTCCCAGTCCCAAAGGAAATTAGAGTCCAAATGGAAATCAAACACCCATTATCTCATTTTATCCTCACAACAATTTTGTGAGATAGGTAGTCATTGAACATATTATTGCATTTAATTTACAGACAGCTACAGCATTTGTGTGAGTTCATATTTATAAAGGGGCACTTAGGTGGCACATAGAGTGCTGGTCTTGGGGTCAAGAACACTCATTTTCCTGAGTTCGAATCTGGCCTCAGACCTCAGACACTTAGTAGCTGTGTGATCTTAGCCAAGTCAAGTAACTCTGTTTGCCTCAGTTTTATCAATAAAAGGAATTAGAGAAAGAAATAGCAAACCACTTAAGTATCTTTGTCGAGATAACCCCAAATGCAGTTGAGTCAGACATGACTGAAATGATTCAGCAAGAAGAAAAACATTTTTATAAAGAGTTTTAAGGGACACCCAACTTGTGTGGGAGATAATTTAGGAGTTATTAGATTCATTTTACAGATGATAAATTTTGAGAATGTCAAAAACTGGAAGGATAGCTAGAACATGAAATCATATCTATTATCTAAAAAAGATCTCAATGAGATAAAAAGGAAATAAATGGAATGAAATGAAAAGAATTGAATTGAAACAAATATAAAAAGTGAAAGTCACTTGATGATGATCACATAATTAACATCAGACAAATCTATCTCATTTCATCTATGACAATGCATCCACTAATACATAAACTGCCCCTTTAGGATTGAGGAAAATTAGAACTCTTAAGCAGTCATAACTGGAGTCCTATGGGAATGATCAGGACAGGACTATGAGAGACATGGGAAAAAAGACAATGGGACCACAATTTCAACTCTATCCTCTCTTAGGGTTACTCTGGAAAAAAATATGGTTTTCCATTTCTGAGTGCCTTTAAAGGATATGGTCTATGTTGGAGTCTTTGCAGAAGTGTACAGAAGTCACAACTTGTGAAATGGAAAGAACTATGCCTAGCACCTATGGATTTGGAGTCCCAAGTTTTACCACTTACCGACTATGTAATCTTTTTTTTGTTGTTGTTTTTTTAATAATTTATTTGTTTTCAGTTTTCAACAATCACTTTCATAAGTTTTAAGTTTTTTCTCCCCCCTTTTTCCCCCTCTCTCCCTGAGATGGCATGCAAGTTTCTATGGATTCTACAATGTAGTCTTATGAAACACATTTTCACATTAGTCATGTTGTGTATTAAAATTAAAATGAATAGGAGAAACCAGGAGAAAAACCAAAACAAAATATAACACAAGAGAAAATAGTCTGCTTCATTCTGCATTCTGATTCCATAGATCTTTCTTTGGATGTGGATGGCATTTTGCATCAAGAGTCCTTTGGGAATGTTTTAGGTCCTTGCATTGCTGTGGAGGTCTAAGTCTACCAGAAACAGTCCTCTCACCCTGTTGATGTTACTGTATACAATGTTCTCCTGCTTCTACTCATTTCATTCAGCATCAGTTTATATGTCTTTCCAAGTTTTGCTTAAGTCTGCTTGTTTGTTATTTCTTATAGCACAATAGTAGTCCATCACATTCATATACCACAATTTGTTCAACCATTTCCCAATTGCTGGGCAATCCCTCAATTTCCAGTTCTTGGCAACTACAAAAAAGGCTGCTATAAATATTTTTGTACATGTGGGACATTTTTCTATTTTTATGATATCTTTGGAGTACAATCCTAGAAGGCATATTGCTGGAGGGTAGACACATTTTATAGCCCTTTGGGCATAGATCCAAATTACTCTCCAGGGTTGGATCAGCTCACAGCTCCACCAACAATGAATTAGTGTTCCAACTCTTCCACACCTTCTCCACCATTTATCCTCTAACTGTTGTCATCTTAGCCACTCTGATAGGTGTGATGTGGCACCTCAGAGTTGTTTTAATTTGTGTCAATCATATCAATAGCTATTTAGAGCATTTTTTATATGACTATGGATTGCTTCAATTTCTTCCCCTGAAAACTGTCTGTTCATATCCTTTATCCATTTATCAAATGGGGAATGATTTGTGTTCTTGTACATTTGACTCAGTTGTCTATATATTTTGGAAATGAGGCCTTTATTATAGATACTAGTTGTAAAAATTCTTTTCCAGTTTTTTTGCTTCCCTCCTAATCTTGACTGCATTGGCTTATTTTGTGCAAAAAATTGCACTTTAATGTAATCAAAATTATTCATTTTGCATTTCATAATGTTCTCTATCTCTTATGTGGTCATCAATTCCTCTGTTTTCCATAAATCTGACTAATAAACTTCCTCCCCTAATTTCTTTATAATATCAGTCTTTATATCTAGATTGTGGAGCCATTTGGACTTTCTGCTTGCATACAGTGTCAGGCATTGATCTATGTTCAGTTTATGCCACTCTATCATTCAGTTTTCCCAGCAGTCTTTGTCAAACAGTGAGTTCTTATCCCAGAAGCTGAGGTCCTTGAGTTTATTAAGCAGTAAACTGCTATAGTCATTGACTACTGTGTCTTGTGTACCTAACCTATTTTGCTGGTGTACCCCTCTATTTCTTAGCTAGTACCAACTGGTTTTGTTGATTGCTCCTTTTTCATACAATTTAAGATCTAATATGACTAGGCTTCCTTTCCTGGCATTGCTTTTCATTAATTCCCTTGATATTCTAGACCTTTTGTTCTTCCAGATTAATTTTGATTTTATTTTTTCTAGTTCTAGAAAATAATTTTCTGGTAGTATGATTGGTATGGTACTGAATAAGTAAATTAATTTAGGTAGAATTGTCATTTTATTATATTAGCTTGGCCTACCCACAAACAATTGAATATTTTCCAATTACTGAGATCTGACTTTATTTGTGTGAAAAGTGTTTTGTAATTGTATTCCTATAGTCCCTGTGTTTGTTTTGGCAGGTAGGCTCCCAAATATTTTGTAGTGTCTAATGTAACTTTAAATGGTATTTTTCTTTCTATCTCTTGCTGTTGGGTTTATAGAAATGCAGATGATTTATGTGGGTTTATTTTGTATCCTATAACTTTGCTAAAGTTGTTTATTATTTCATGTAGTATTTTTACTTGATGGTCTAGGATTCTTTAAGTATGTCATCATATCGTTTGCAAAGAGTGATAACTTCCTTCTTTGTGTATTCTAATTCCTTCAATTTCTTCTTATTCTCTTATTGCTGCTTATGTAATCTTGAACAATTTATTTCATCTCCCTGATCTTCAGTTTCCTTATTAATAAAAAGGAGATAATAGCAATAGCAACATAACTAATGTGATAATATTCTGAAGGGAATTGATATTTTCACTAAATTCTGCCTTAGTGATACTCCATCTGGAACTGTGCTCTAGTCTAGACATTGGGATTACCTATGGTTTTTAGAATGGATATTGATAAGTTCAATAGCCTTAGAAGAGGGTGACAAGAATAGTGAAATCATTCCATGTGAAGACTAGTTGATGGAAATAGGTGTGTTTAGTCTGGAGATGACTTAGAGGTAATATGATATGTCTTCAGGTATTCTAAAATAAAATGTCACTGATATCTTTTTTTATGTCACCAGAATTTCTCCCAGCATGCCTTCTTTTTCCTCTTTCCAGAAAACGATCAAATATAACCAAGTACAGTTTTAAATTAAAAAAAGGTTGGGGAGAAAAGAGTCACATCAGTCAGTCAATGAACATTTATTAATTATTTACTATATACCAAGTACTATGCTAAGTACTTGGGCTACAAAGAGAGGAAAAAGTCTGTTCTATCATCAAGGAATTCACAATATAATGGACACAAATAATAAGTAAAACTCCTCAATACTTTTTTTAAAAAAAATTCTGAACATATCTGCAATGAACCTCTCAGTCAACCTCCCACCTCCGCAAAGGAGTGGGGTTGGAATGTTTTCTTCTATCTTTTCTTTTTGGAGCTACATTTATTCTTTGCAATTTTTCACATTCACTTTTAATTGCTTTGGGGTTCTTTCTATATTTTAGTTTTGTGTATATAATTTTCTTGGCTCTTTTTCAGATTGGTTAATCTTTCCATTCTTCTCTGCATTCATCACATGCACCATTTTTATAGCAAAAAAAAGTTCCATTACATGCATGTACACAATTTGTTTAGTTGGTCCCTTATTGATGAGTCTCTACATTGCTTTTGAGTCTTTGCTAAAACAAAGAAAGTATTGCTTGTATGTATTCTGTTGTATATCAAGACTTTCTTCTCATCAATCATACTTTCGACATAAACTTAGTAGTAGACTCTCTGGGTCAAATAATATGGAAATTTAGTCATTTTATTTGCATAATTATGGATTGTTTTCTAAAATAATTGTGCTGATTCACAGTTCCACCATCAATGCACTGCTGTGCCTCTGACTATCCATGTCTTATGTCATCTTTGCCAATTAGCTTTGTCACTAAACCCCAGGATGCTGTTGATTTATCTTTCTTATTAGTAGAGAATTGAAACACTTTTCATTTGGTTTCTAATAGTTCCCAGTTCTTCTTTGGAGAACTCTTTGTTCATATCATTTAATCACTTATGTATTAAGGAATGTCTCCAAGTATTTTAAGGTCTGTCACAAAGAAAGAAGACTAGCCTTGTTCTATTTTGGCCCTGAGGACAGAGTTAGGAAATTGGGTTTGATATTGGAGTAAAGAAGTTTAACAATTAGATCTATACAAAAAAGTGTTCTGTGACTATTTAAGTCAAGTGAATTGTAGAGAAGGAATATTTACATTGGTGGGGCAGGGCGGTCTTCAGCCCTGGTGGTAGAGTAAAGTCAATAGACTTCTTAGAAGAAATTGTTGCCTACACTGATAATTGAAGGAAATGACGTCTAGTCTAGTGAACATAAAGATTTATTTGTTTTCTCATCCAAATTCTCAGACACCTTGAAACCTGTGCATATACTCCTTCTGGGAACTTTGACCTCAAATTAAGAACCTTTGTTGTAGAGCAACTTTAGTTCGGGTAAAGTTTCAACTAGATGACCTCTGAGGACAATTCTCCACTTAGGATTCTGGGATTCCCTTAACTACTTCATAAGGTGATCTTGAGGGAAACAGTATTTGAGTATCATCTTCTCTTATGAAAGTGTACTTATCAATATATCAGATAAAACAAACATGGTGGGACAGCAGAAGGGAACTATTGACCTACAGAGAGGATGACAAAATGTCTCCAAGAGACAGAAAAATTGGTTGAAACCAAGACATTAAAATGAGAGAAAGACAGAGAGAGCTACTGTACTTCTGAACCTCAATTTCTTTCTCTTCAGTTGAAGCAATAATATTTTACTACATGTTGTATATGAATGTTTTAAAAGAAACCATTTCTAAACTATAAATTATTATAATAATATGAATGATTTTTATTAATATATATTTTTCAATTTTACCTCCTCCACTTAAAAAAAGATTTAAAAAAGTTCAATTGACTTTTCTGGAATCGAAAGGGATAACTTTTAGATG
>JAQQSK010004758.1:0-18782 GCA_028658325.1 Potorous gilbertii | reverse complement strand
CAACTAGGCACGCAATAATCCTGCTGTGCCTTTGCCTGATCAGAGCACATGCTGGGGTATTTTGTTCATATCTATGTACCAAAGTTGAGGAGGGACATTGAAATGAAATAAGACAACCAGGATGGTGAAGGATCCCAAAGATATTGTTCTAAGAGGGTCGGTTCAAATAAGTGGGGATGGTAAGCCTGGAGGAAAGAAAACTCTACAAAGATCTTTCCATTTCTCTTTAGGTATTTACAAGATTGTCGTGTGGAAAAATGATCAAACTTGTCCTACTTGGCCCCAGAAGTAGAATCAGGAGCACTGAGGGAAAGTTGCAAAGAAATACACGAAAGTTAGAGGTAAGGAAAACTTTCTAATACCAAGAACTATGGGAAAAGTAAAAATAGTTACCTTGGAAAGCAATGACTTATCCTTGGAGGAAGGTCTTCAAGCAAATGCCAGGTTTAACACTTGCTGAGATCATACATAGGCTAGACTAATCAGCCTCTTAGATCCCTTCTAACTGAATTACTGGCATTGTAGAAAGAAGACTGGCTCAAGAATTAGGCTGAATTCAAATCCTTCCTCAGATGCTTATTCCCTGTGTAACTCTGAGTAAATCACAGTTTCCTTGGCCTTCAGTTTGCCATCACCAATCTTATTGACCTTTGTTGTGCAATGGACTCCAATGAATATGGAGTATAGAGTGAGGTTAATGACTTTACACAGCAATCTCACTCAAATCTAACTCACAGGCAAGCCCAGACATTGTGCTTGTGACATCATTGATTCTCTTTGAGAATAAAGGACAAACAACAACTTCGTCTGTGAAATCATAGTTCGATATGGTCTCTTCTTGCTCTAGAACTATTTGGATATGATGACCCACTGATCGTGTGCTCTAAACTCTTAGTTCCTCCCCAAAATAAAAGTTCAGGTAACTCTTCTTATTTCAATGCATCAGAATACTTGCTATAATAATAAATATTTTATATATTAATTTCATTAAAATATTTCAGTTTTACATCACCATTTAAAACAGAAATGATTGCTATTTATATTCATTCTGAGCCAATCAGACCTCAAACAATGACAAAGTAGGGCTAGGCCTGGGACCTCTTATTGGCCAAACAATGAGAGTGGTTTGGAGGTTAAAACTAATCTTTAAGAGAAAAGAGGGAAAAAGTTTTATAGATTAAAAAGTTACATTCCCTTTGAGCAAAGGAGCCACAAGTAAGTGTGTGATAGCAAATGTGGACAGAAAGAAAGAAAAAAAAGAAAGAGAGAGAAGAGAGGAAGGAAGGAAGAAAAAGAGAAAGAGAGAAAGGAAGAAAAAGAGAAAGAAAAAAGAAAGGAAAGAAGGAAGGAAGGAAATAATGGAAGAAAAGAAGGGAGGGAGGGAGGGAGGAAGGAAGCCATTTCCAGTTTGGTCCCCAGTGGGCAGCTCCTTTTCTATTTACAGTGGTTGCTGTTTGTCTGTCATTCTCAAAGAAGACCATGGCATCAGGAAGGTGATGCTATGACATGCAAGTGAATTCGATTTAAGTGAGGGATAATAGGGCCCTGATTAGCTCAGAATGAATGTAAATAATAATTATTTCTGTTTGACCAGAACACTGAAGGTCTTTCCCTCCAAGATGTAGTTTTTTAAAAAGAGATCATTCTTTGCTTCATTTCTTATTAAGCTGCAATGATTGAATAGGTTTAACCTCAGTCAAACTGAGATCTGTTAAGGACCTTGTCTTGAAAAGGCCAAGGACCCATACTGCATCTTGGTCCATCTCCAGGTGTCCTGATCTATATCTGGCCACTGCACCCAGATGGCTCCAGAGGTGAATGTGAAGCTGATGACTTTGCAAAGCCCTGCCTCACATAAATCCAATTCAGTTTCATGTCATGGCACTAATTTCTTTAAGTCATAGTCCTTTTTGAGAATGAAGGACAAACAACAGCCTTTAATTTTTTCTTCTCCCAGCAAACCAACACTTGTAATCAAGAATAAAAAAAAGTAGTTCAGTAAAACAAATCAACAAAGTCTGATGGTATTTAGCTGCAATGAAGGAGAAAGAGACATTTTTCCATCTCTTTTTCAGGAATATACTTCATTACAATTTACAACATTCAGTTTCATTTCTTTTCTTTCTTTTTTGGATTTCTAATTACATTACTGGAGTCATAATTTTTCCTGTAGTCCCCTTCTTTACTTGGCATCAGTTTGCATAAGTCTTGCCATGCTTCTATGAATTTGTTATATTCATCATCATTCACAGCACAGTTATAGCCCATTACATTCCTAGAACACAATGTATTTCATCCATTCCCCAATCAATGAGCAACTACTTAGTTTTCAGTTTTGACTTTGTTTTTTGCTATCACAAAAAGTGAATATCTCACATGTAGAGATCATTTTAAGGTTTAAAAACTGCTTCACTTGTCTCTAGAAGAAATAAGGCCCCACCAAAAGACAGCCTTCAGGTTTGTCATTGTTATAGTTTGATTCTTTAGAATAATGTTGTTTTGTCCATATGAGTATTCCATCCAATGATGAATGGATGGATGGATGGATGTGAAGACATTTGTTAAGTGTGTAGTTAACTCTCAACACTGTTTAAGAAATATGTATAGAGACAGATAGAAACAGACACTCCTACTCTCAAATAATTTCATTGAATAAGGCAATACATTATAAAGCTCACTCCCTGAGCAGATGAAAAGTCCTAGAAGCTCACAGGTACAGAGATGAGGTGGATGGCAAGAACCAAAGTATTCTTAGAGAACATTGGTAGTTCATAGGAGAGTTCTTGGGAGTCAGGAGGGCATAACCGAAAAACATATGATAAAGAATGTTGTCTTTCATTTTAGCCAACTGTAGGCAGAAGGTTAAATTCCTTGACTCCTAGTTTGTCCTAGTGGTAAGAATAACATGTTATTAATACCTCCCTTAGTTATGAGATGCTTCCAAGAGTTTATATGACTAGAAAGTCACTGCATGGCAACCCTGTGCAGACTCAAACTGGTCCTTAGACACAGCTCTGTAGGTTTAGTAAATACTAAAGCTTGATTGTACCTTTCAGGTCTTTGATTTCGCTGCTATTGACTTGAAGAATGCAGTGAGGTTACTAGAGGAAGAGTCCAGTAGAAAATATCAAAATACGCAAAGATATATTGTCATACTCTCTGATCTCTCTGAGGTGTACACCCTCTATAATATCCATCAATTTAGCCATAACACAAAGAGATCTTGTCATATTGAAGCCTGTGTAACTTCCTGGCACCAAGCCACCCTAACTACTACGCATTCTTAAGAAACAGGGCACAAAATGTCTGTTTTTCTCTCTTTTACTATAAGCAGAAATGCTACCTCACTGGATTTAGATCTATTGATCAGTCCCCTCTGGCCAAGTCTTGTTTGCCTCCTTTTATTTCTCCATCACTGTATTTAATACAGTAATTGGAAAACCCAACTAAAATATTAGACTTTAACAATGTGTTAAACAGGCACTCAACATGTACCTAGGGTGAATTGAAATTCAAGCCAGAAGAATGGTAAAGAATGTTGATGTGAAGTAAAATTCTTGAAGGCTGGGGAAGGGAAAGGGAAAGACAGCAATCACTTATTAAATACCTACTATGTGCCAGGTACTGTATTAAATGTTTTACAAATGTTATCTTATTTGATCTTTTAAGCAATTTATAAATATCACCTTATCTGATCTTGGTGTCTCTTCAAAAGCAGAGACACTGTCAATAATGCTCCTATGATACCTCTCTAGAGATCCTGGGAAATTTTTGATTTCGACTGTTTTTTTGACAATATAGACTAATTTTTTTTTAACTCACTGAATCTCTGAGTTGAAGGGGGATCTAAGTGACCACATTACAACCCCTGCCTGAACAGGAATTTAGAACATCTGGAACATCTCTCATCATGGCTCACTAAACCTATTTGCTTCAAGAGATTCAGTGAGGGGAACACTTCTATCCCCATTTTGCTGTTAAACATAGAGGAATGATGAGGAGTCATGGAATTAGGTTACACCAAATAAAATCTTCCTTAAAATTTGTGAAAAGAGAAGGAAATACTCTTGCTTTTGGAGAAAGAGCTCTTGATATCATTAGTAAGTTAGCCTGACTTAGTGGATAGGAAGACCTGAGTTCAAATCTGGCCTCAGGCACTTACTAACCGTGCAAATATGAGCAAATCACTTAACCCTCATTTACCTCAGTTTCCTCATCTGCAAAATGAGCTAGAGAAGGAAATGGCAAATTACTCCAGTATCTTTGCCAAGAAAACCCCAAAAGAAGTCACAGAGTCAGACACAATTGCAAATGACTGAACAGTGATAGCAAGTAGATATAATGCTGGATCCAAAGTCTGGAAGGTCTGAATTCAAATCATACCTCTATCTCAAAATGGTTCTGTGGCCCATTCAATATCAGTTCAGTTCTCTTAACTTTACTTACATGGAAAATGGGGATAGAATTATCTACTTTATGGAACAGATGTGAGATTCCAATGACATATACAATTGTCATTTTTAAAAATTTCCCCATTTCACTTATTGGATACCTCTAATAAACTTTCTTGAGGTCTCACTATTCCCTGAATGAGCAAGAAATATTGTGTCTGTGTTTTCCCCTCTACTGCCCATACCCAACCTCCATCTACTCACCACTGAATTAATTCTATGCTCAGTCCTGAGCAGACCTGTATTCAGAATGTTAAAGACCTGGAGGGACATGGAGTGGAATGGGAAATTATTCTTCCTTCCATTCTTGCCAGCTAGCTGTATTTACAGCAATGACATTGCAGCCTGATTTACAGAGCTAGTTCTAGGAGGAGGGATGTAGCAGGAAACTCTATTAGTAAAAGGGTCAGAACAAAGGCCTTAAAGTTAACATAAGAACCTACATGTTATTTCAAAGGAAGGGGAGAAACCCAGTCAGGTTATCAGAATGGATGTGGATGTGCGTGTACCTGGGTGCTTGCAAGGGAGGATGGCAATGAAATATCGGAATGGTCTCTACTTTATGTCAGCACATAAAAAGTAAATCAGCGAACACATTTTGAACTATGAAGCCATTTAAGATCCCAGATCACCACCTGAATACACAGATAGAGGAGGAAATGAGGAAAGGTAAATTTATTATTATTTTTTAAGGCCTTAAAGCCTTAAATTCAAGGCTCTCTCTTTTCCTGGGTGACAGCCATAATGGTCCATGTCATAACCAGTCTCTCAGGGATGTCTGGAACAGACAAAAATGGAGGCAGATTCATTCTTCCTCCTTTGGTCCAGTAAGAAACCCTACTGGTCAAAAGTGTTGACCGCCTGACCTTGACAGGCTCAATTATAGTGGGCGATGCTGTGGAAAGAACTCTGGATTGGCCATTAGTAGAACTGAGTTCAAATCCAGACTGTCCCTTACATGCATCATATTGGGAACGTTATTTTGGTTCTCTGGGCCTCAGTTTTTTCATCACTAGAAGGAAGAAGGTAGATTAGATGACCTTGAAAAATTATTTCCTGAATTTATGATTCTAATATAAATTACTTTAAATTTTGTAGAACAGCACAAAGTGTTTTTAGGAAACTAGGTGATGCAGCAGGTAGATAACTTGTCTTGGAGTCAGAATAAACTGAGTTTAAAGGGGTATTTACAATCTGTGGGACCATAGGCAAGTCACTTGCTTCTGTTTTTCTCAATTTCCTCACATGTAAAATGATCTGGAGGAGAAAATGGCAAACTATTACACTATTTTTGGCAGAAGCCCCACAAATGGGGTCACAGAGAGTTGGATATGACTGAAATTACCCAACAACATCAACATCAAGTGTTATATTATCTCGATTGAACTCACAGCAACCAGTGAGATCTGCAATATACCTCACCGGTATTTTCATCCTTGTTTTACAAATGAGAAAACTCTACTGCTGGGTTTCTTCACCTATTCTATGTCATAGACTCACATTTTCCTCCATGTAATCTGTATATATCTTGTACATACCTAGTCTTTACCACATCATCTTCCCTATTGCAAAGTATGCCCCTTGAAACTGGAGCAGGGTTTTTGTGTTTTGTTTTAAGATTTCTTTGTAACCTCAGATTTGATGATCCATAGTAAGTACTTAATAAATCACTCTGAAATTAACTTAAAGTGACTTGCTCATGGTCATACTACTCAAAAGAAAGATAGGATTTGAACTCAATCCTGCATGACTCAAAGTTCAGCAACTTTATCTGCCATGTTACACTGTCTTCTTTTAGATATCTGTCAGGATCTAGAGCTGAAAGGGACCTTGGTACTCATCTATTCCATTCCCATAATCTTATAGAAGGGGATGAAGACTTACTCAAGGTCGTACAGTCTTAAGTAGCAAGCTAGAAAACCAGATACCCTAATGCCAACTACAGTTTTTTCGTGACCATATGACCACCCTTGCAGGCAACCTTAGGTATCAGAATGGCATTGTCTCCTAATCCTCAAAGCTAGTTGTCATCACCATGGGAGATAGACAAGTATCTTTGGTTGATGACAAAGAAGTCTCTCCAGACTTGTAAAAGGGATCTGGCATCATCAGTGAAGGCCTCAAGCAAAATTATAAAGGAAACAAAGATAGGCTCAATGTTCCCAGCCTCTTTCTTCTATGCTCTTTCACCCCTGAGCCCTGCTTTGACATAGGCCTTCATCCTTCTTCATGCTTGCAATTATCTTGTTCTAACCCAATCCTAGAACCAGAGTATGTCAGGGCTGGTAGAGAACATAAAGCAAAGTTAGAAAGGACCTAGGTGTGGAGGATAACAGAGTTGAAAGAGACCTTTAAATAGAAACTGGCAGAGATGGACGGACCCTAGTGACTGTCTTCCTCATTTTCAAGATGAAGCAGTCAAGGCCCAGAGTGATGCAGAGACTAATTTATGGAGGCCACACAATGAATCCTTTGTAGGTTGCGTCCCAGTGATCAACTGAGAATAGATCTGCTGGGAGTCAGATTTATATCTTTCAGTTCAGTCATTTTTTCAGTCATGTCTAGCTCTTCTTTACCCCATTTGGGGATTTCTTGGCAACAATACTGGAGTGGCTTACCATCTTCTCCAGCTCATTTTACAGATGAGGAACTGAGGCAAATAGTTAAGGAATTGGCCAGAATCCAGAGGCCAGATTGGAACTGAGGAAGATAAGTTTTCCCAGTTCTAAGCCCAGTGCTCTATCTAGTGTACTGCCTAGTCACTCATGTATGCCTTAATTTGCACTGGTCCTCTCTCCAAATTGCCCTTGCTTTTGAATATTGGCTTTCATTGTGAAATGAGCACTTTGGTCCCTTTAAAGAAATTTGATACATAAATGAAGTAAATATTTCCATCCCCAAAATTATCTGCCTACGTAAAAGATTACCATTATTATTTCTGATCATAAAGAGAATCATATAGTGATACAAAACATATGGGAATAGAAGCCAGAAAATTACTCACACAAAGGGTATTTTAAGGACCAAATCATGTCATGGATTGGAAAGCCCTTTGTAAACAAATGTTCTGTAAGAAAGCAACTTATTTGTTTAGGGTCTTGTTCAAGAAACTCTCTCCTCTATCACAGATCAGCACCAGTCTTGCAATTTATGCTCTCAGGGAGCTGTCTTGGGTCAATTAACCAGTATTTTAAAGAGGCAGGACTTGAACCCATATTTTTCTGAATTCTGAGGCCTGCTCTCTTTCCCCTCTTCTAATGATTGATGCTATTGTGCCATCATTGCGCTTTGCAGTCATAGATAGGAAAGAAGAAATGAAGTCCCCAAAGCCTGTGTGCAAATCTTGGAAAAAGCACACAGTTGAAAGTCATGCATCCCTGAATATTGGCAAGAATTGAGATCCTGTGAGGGCAGGAGAAAGAGAAAACAAGCATTACATTGAACAAATCATCTTCTGCCCGTGTCAACAGCCAGATTAAATTCTCACTTGGAATGCAGCCTATCTTAGTGAGGATTCCTTTGGAAATACTTTGCAGATACATACCTAATAAGGGCTTGTTAAACATAAATGAATTGAATGATGTAAGTGGGGAGGGGAAGAAGATAGAAGGGAATTACTTTAGAGAAATGACAGTAAGCAATGAATGGAAGCTACCTCCTCTAATTTCATAAGAAAAGGGTCAACTGGAGTAAGGGTGCATGGGTAAAGGAAGGGATTGAAATGGACTCTAAGAAGGAGGGCAATCTTGATTCATCAACAAGAGAGACAACCTGATTTCCTACCTGTGGAGGAAGTACACTTCCATGAGAAGAAAGAAATGTTCCATAATGAGAGCTTTGGGAGATGAGGAAGCTTACAATGATTATAATCTCAAATGATTTGATCTGGAGAGAGATCACTCCTTCTGAAAGAGTGTTATGCATCCATGGACAGCTCCCTGCCTCAAGAGAAGGAGAATCAGAACATCTGGGGGCAAATGACATCCCCAAGGATGGGAAGGCATAGACCCAGATAGAAGACTTTCTGATAAATAAGAAAAGAAAATTATTTGGTGCAGGGAAGGAAACACAGGAAAATTGATACCATAGGACAACACTTCTCTCTATCTCCTAAAGGATAAAAAGTGAACAGCAAATTACACAGGAAGGGTGGGGGTTGGGAGTTAGATCTATAAGACAATTACCTAGAAACTGTTTAGAATGAGACTCAAATCAGATGCCTTAGTCTCTTGAGGAGTATACAAACTAAAGGAGGAATAAACAGACCATACCTTAAAAAAGGAAGAAATTTAATGAAGAGAATGAGGGGAATAAATTATTTTTTTACATGTAAGTTTAGAAAATTTAAATAAAAACAAAGTTCAAAGAGAGGAGAGACTAAGAGTTTTAGTTAATCACTTCACTGAAAGGGGAAAAAGAGAGATAAGTAGATAAATAGAGAAAAAGAAGAGAAAGGAAAGAAAAAGCATGTGGATGTTTCTTCTACTTGCTCACACTGGACTGAAGATTAGATTTCAGACACACTGAGAAATGGAAAGATTGTGTGGTCTAAGGGTTAGTGTGTTAGACTTTCAGTCTAACTTTCAGTTGGGAAATTCCCATGGGAATTCTATCTCAGAGACTTATTAGCTGTTTTGCAATGGAACAGTCACTGAAACTCTCAGTGACCCAAGGCAATTCTCTGAGACTATAAGTTAAAGAATAGTTGTAAGTTTGCTTTAGAAGACAGCTCCCATCCTGGGGGTTTCCCAGATCAATAAAACAAGTCATGAAATAATACTCATGATACTTACCTCACAGGGTAATTGGAAGAGTTAAATAAGATGATGGCTGTAGGAATGGGAGGCAGAATGGTGACATAGGATGAATGAGATTGTATTTATCTTGTATGTGCTTATTTATGTGTATATTGTCTCTCCACTTTAGGATGTAAGTTCCTTAGAAGAAGGGATCATTTATTGTGTTTATTGTATCTCCAGGGTTTAACACAGTGGCTAACACATTAATCTATCCAATTATCAATGGATGGATTGATTGACTTGGAGTGTCATCAACACTAATAATTGAATATGTGAAGCTGAGAATTTTGTCCAACTCTGCTTCACTTAAATTCAATTCGTGCTCAAGTCAAGAAGCCACCCTGCAATGACATTAGCCCTCTTCGAAAAATGAAGAACAAACACAAACAATTCAATACGTGGTTCACTTCCTCAAATAATAAATCACTTACTCAGTTATTGGACAAAGTACCACCAGTTAACACTTCTAGAGGATCCAAAATCTATATAATTTTAGCACCCTACTTTCATTCTACCGTTGTTACTACTGAAGGAGAAATTAAGGTCACACAGATAAGGGGAATTTTGTAGTTCGTTTTTAATTTCATGAGGTATCCTGGGGCCAAAGAATATATACTGTAGTGGTCATCTTGCTTGAGGGGATGAGTCTCTCCTTAACATTGACTGAAGCTGGTCTTCTGCCAGAACTATACTCAAAGCCTATCCAATTTGGTAGCATTTGTCCCACCTCAGACTTTGTTGGTATAGCTTCATCACCCTACAATACAGTGAGTGTCACAGTTATCCTTTTGATTTTGTCTTTCCCTCAGTAATTGCTTTGGCATGATAATAGTTATTAAATTTGGCATTCACATATTTACATCACTTTAAAGTCTGTGGAAAACTTCCCTCAAGACAATCCTAGAAATTTCATAGTATGGCTCATGGAGCCTTTCAGTCTCAATTTCCAATGGGGTGGATTGATAATCCTTAAATGATAGCTTAGCTATCTTTCATTTGATTGTCTCTGTCCAGTTTGAAAAGTAGGAACATTTGAAGTAAATGCAAGCCTAAGTATTCAATCGTCCCCTTAACAACAGGAAAAGAACAGTACTGAACCAATAAAACATTTGATTGGGACAGGAATGAGTAATAAAGCATCAGAAAATAATACCAGCCATGATCTTGAATGGGTGCAATATCCATCTACTCTTTCCCTGCCCCAAAGTAATCCTGGGAAAGCCATTCTAGAATGAAGGATGGGAAAGCCCGATACGAACAGCCCAGCTGCTTCCAAATACTTCTGACAGTGTCCACAGCTCAACAACTTGTTCTGTGGCTCCTGGTTTCCAGTGAATGTCCTCATCTCAGGTAGCTCTCAGTCATTCCCATGCTCATGATCTAGTTACTGTAGCCCCCATAATGTCATAAACCCTGCTAGAAAGCTCTAATGGGTGTGGAGGGAGGAGGGAGAATGGTAAGAGACTTCTCCCACATAAGGTTGGTTGGTTGTTGTTCTTCATTCTCAAAGAAGAGCAAAATGACATCATTATGGTAGAGTAAAGGTACAATGTGTCAGACTGTGGCTAATCAGACCAATATGAACTTGGAAGGCTCTACCATAAGTTAGGCACAAATCGTCTACTTGAACCCTTGTAGGGGAGATGGCTATAATTTTTTACATCTCGTGTTCCTTTTGAGCTGCTCTCATTCTGCTTTGCTCATAGGGCATAAGGTTTTCCTTGACGTGGGCATGTCATGAAGGGCAGTCCTTTGCCAGTTTCTCCCATGTCACAATCTATTCTGAAGTTCTTCAGAGAGATCTTGAGAGTGTCCCTTAATTGCTTTTTCTAACCTCTGGGTGAATGGATGCCTTGCATGAATTCTTGGTAAAAAATAGTCTCTTAGGTAAGCATGCATTTGTCATTTGAATAAGGTGGCCAGTCCATTGAAGATGGGCTTTCTCTTGACATCTGCTGAATTATTTTGCAACAAGAGCTCCTCCTCTTTCAGTTCTATGGGATTTTGTGTTGTCTATAAGCAAGAATGCATTCCATGTACATGTGGTTAGTGGAATGATCTTAGTTTTAGATAATTTCATAGAGAAGATAGACCAGAGAATGACTGCCCTCCTCATTCACTGACAGGTAATATAGGGAGAGTCTCTACACTTATAAACAATCCCTCCTCTGGCAAAAAGAGAAGAGAATCTTAAACACAGGCTCACTCTGTTCCCAAGGAGTCATGGCTACAATGCCATAAGTACTCTTATGATTCCCATTTTCCAGATGAGAAAACCAAGGCTTAGAGGCATGTTGATTTCTTCAAGGTCATATAACTAATAACCATAGGAAACAGAAGTTTACCCAAAGTCTCTTGATTCCCAAACCAATACTCTTTTCTTTATACTTTGCTAAACTTAGTTATTCAGTTAATTCCTATTTTGAAGAAGGAAAAGTTTGGGGTAAAGACAACATAAAAAACTGAAAACCTTCTCCGCCTATCCTTACTACCCATTCTTCTCCAAGTCTTGTTCCTGGGCTCTAAACTATCACCATGTTTTAGAGTTAAGGCATCAGTCCAAGAATGTTTCTGATAAAGTGAATTCATATTACTTGAGAAGGGTAATGAATGAGACCCAGAAGAGAAAAATTAGAACCAATAGCCTTTATTCCTACTTTTATTCTACCTATTCTGTTTTTCTACATTTCATAGGATCATAGATTTATAGCTGAAAGGCTTTTTACAGTCCATCAAGTCTCTCAATTTGGCAGATAAGAAAACTGAGGCATAGAGAAATCAGTGGCTTGCTCAAGGACACACAACTATAAAAACACAAGAGTTAGAATTTTAACCCAGGTCTTATTGACTCCACATCCATTCTGTCACTACACCAGGCTATCTCCCTATAACAGTGCCTGATAAGCTTTTGAAAGGGAGTATTATACAAATGTGATTTGTGTAGTGCTGACGGTAATAGTAGAATCTTAATGAAGTTATCCACATAGAAAATAGGAATTCAGTGCTATATTAATGAAATTAACCACGTGGAAAAATAGGAAAAAACATGTCCTTGAGATATAGACATCTTTAGTCAAACAGACAGGCAGAACCTTGCACCTCAACCTCCATCCCCTTGGCCCTAGATTCACCAATACCAAAATGTGAATGGGAATTTGTGGTGGAAAATAAAATATATTTTTAAACTATTAATCCAGGTGGAAAGGGGAAATCCTAAAAGAAAATTTTTAATACATAAAATAAAACTGTCTTCTAAAGGTCAAATATTTTTTCTCTCTTTACTAAGCCTGTGGTTTTTGATTCCTCAGTGGACAACTAATTCACTTTCAGAATGCCCTTATACTTGTAAAATTCCTATCAGGAGACAAGAAAGACGTTTTCCATTTTTATTAGAATTAATGCCCTTCACCAGTGAAAATGGCATGTCCAAAGCATTCCTAAATTGTTAAGACTAATGTTCACCTAGTGAACTAATCATATGGGACTTCAGAATTCATGATTTAAGATAGTTATGAGAAAAAATGCTGGACTTTCAGTCTTGGGTTCTAGGTGGCAAGTTTTATGTCTTGAAGGTAACTTCAAGCTCAACATTCCACGTATATCACTAAATAAAAGAAAGACCTGGAATGGTTAGAACAAGAGTGTCCGTTGTTAAGCAAGAATGCTGCCATGTGCTGAAAAGTCTCCACTGAGAAAAAAAAAGCAATAAAAGGAGAGAAAAATGAGTCCTTTTAAAATAAAAAAAAATCTAGACTGGGGCTAAGGGAGGGAGCTTGTGAAAAATCGGTCACATATTATCAAATTCTGGGGCACCATGAACATATATTAGAATACTTAAATTCAATAGACCTGGGTTCTAGTCTTGGTTCTGTTGCTTTGACCACCTGCAAGGCACTTCTCCTTCCTGGGACTCAGTTTCCACAGCTGAAGAATGAGGAGGTTGTACTGGATGAACTCTAATGTTTCTTCCAGTGTTGAAGTCTATGATTCAACGGGATCATAAGCTCTTGTAGCTAACAGGGAAATTTCAGGATCATATAACTCAACTATTCCTGAGCAGGAATCTTTTACATCAATGAGGGGAGAATTCCAGTGAGGGGTAACCCTATTACTTCCTGGAGTAGTAGCTTATTCCAGTTTTGTCTAACTCTTAATTGTTACCTTTTTCTTGACATCAAGCTAACTCTACATCTTTGTAATTTTCATTTATTGTTTCCGGTACTAATCTCTAGGGTCACAAGGAATGCATCAAATTCTTTTATATAGACTGGAAAGAGCTTCTCCTCCTTCTCCTCCTCCTCTTTCTTCTTCTTTTCTTCCTGTCTGCCTGTTTGTCTTTCTCCCTGTCTCTCATTCTGCTGGGCTCTTTCTCCCCTTTCCATTCCTGATACTGTCCCTTGCTTAATTTGAAATCTCAAGAAGGCAATATTGTAAATATCAAGTCCTCATGATGCCACTGGCATCTCCAATAAATTTCGGGGAGCCATTTTTCATACCATAAAGGTTGTGTCATGACGGCTGCCTTGCCTGATTGCCAGCTTAGAGTGTTTGCCAAGCAAGAAAGGAAAAGATAAATCTACAAGATGCAGCCTCATTATCTAGGTGACATTTAAACCTAATTTATGCCCAGAATCTTACTACTTCTCTTGGTGCGAAATGATATTGTTGGTTGTCTAAGCCAGAGCCACTAGAGCAGCTACGTCAAAAGTATTGAAATAAATTGATCTTACTTGAGTTGTCTGTGCATTTTTATTGCCTATTTATCAATACGAATGAAGTATAATACACATTGAATTACTTACATATCCCCAGAATGGGGCAGGCAGATGGGAGAGAGGGGACGAAGGGCCATGTCTACTGCAACTTTTAAGAAAAGGATTGCTTTCAGCAGAAATGGAAATGGCCCTGGATCAAATATTAGACCTGGGTCTTACTTGGCAGAGCAAACTCTCAGAAGGTTAAAGGGAACAGGAAATAAAGAGTCCCAGTCAGAGAGATTGAAGAGTTGACATCATTGTCCAATTTTGGATACTTACTAGTTTTCTGATATTGGGGGAGTCTCTTTTTTGAGTCCCAGTTCTTTATAAGGATCATAGCTTTTATTTTCCCTCCTTTAAAGGAAAGTGGTTTGTAAACTTTAAAAGTACTAAAACAATGTAAATTATTAATATGGGCCAGAAACTATCTAAGTTACCATATTTTTCTTTTTCTCAAGTCCCTGAGAATCCTCTTTGATTGATACAGATGCTTAGCTCATTCCTTTTACCTTGATTAACTCCTTCTTTCCCACTTGTCCAAATGTTGCTCATCCTTTAAAGTCTAAGCCGATCCCAGTTCCCCTCCACTTGGTTTACAGGGTCATCAAAGAATCAGTTTAGAGATGGGATGAATCTCAGGGCCTATCTCATCCAAGCTCCACATTTTATAGATAATAAAATTGTCCAGAGAAGTCCCAGGATCATAGACTGAGAGCTAGAAGAAACCTATGATGCCATCTACTCCAAGAACAATTTTACAGACAAGAAAATTAAGCACAGGGAAGGCACAGGTTCACAGATGTAGGAAAACAAGAAACTTCTCAGGTCATTTTACCTCAACTCTTTATTTTATAGATGAGACAATCAGGGCCTAGAAGGTTAAGTGACTGGTCCCAGTTCATGCAGTCTGAGAGGTAGATTTAAACCAAGGTCACCTGACTCCAGAGTCAGTGCTCTTTCTATAGGGTCGCACTTCATTTTATTTTATATTATTTGCTGTGGTTTCATGTGTGTTAATTTTGACTCCTAATTAAATAGTAAGGGGCAGATAGATGGCACAGTGGATAAAGTGCTGGGCCTAAAGACAGGAAGACTCATCTTTTTGAGTTCAAATATGACCTCAGATACTTACTAGTCATGTGATCCTGGACACATCACTTCACCCTATTTACCTCAGTTTCCTCATCTGCAAAATGAGCTGGAGAAGGAAATGGAGAACTACTTTAGTATCTTTGCCAAGAAAACCCCAAATGGGGTAATAAAAAATTGGCATAACTGAAAAACAATGAATGACAACAACTAATTGGCAAAATACTTGAGGACGCTCGTTGCACAGACAAAGAGGCCGAAGTTAACCAACAGAGTTTGGGTTACTGCTGGCGTGTTTGTTTGACGAGAATGTAGTGGACATGAAAGAGAAGGGATAAGAAATAAAATAAATTAGCAAAATATGTTGAAATCAGATTGTAGCTGGCTTCACATGCTGGGCTGAGGTTTTGTCTTTTCTTCTTGAGACAACAGTGACCCACACAAGATTTTGTTAGAGTAGGGAAATATTCTTAGAAATACTCATTTGTCAACTTTGTGAAAGACAAATTGGAGTGGGGGGATAGACTTGAGCCAAGGATGTCAATTAGGAGTCTTGTTACAGTGTTCAGGGGGCAGCAGGTAGAGTGCAAAAAGAGAAGCCTCATCTTCCTGAGTTCAAATCTGACCTCAGACACTTACTAGCTGTGTGACCCTGAGCAGGTCACTTCACCCTGTTTGCATCAGTTTCCTCATATGTAAATGAATTGCAGAAGAAAATGGCAAACCCGTCTAGTATCTTTGCCAGGAAAATCCCCAAAAATGGGTCACAAAGAGTTGGAGACAGCTCAAAAATGACTCAACAGCAAAAACTTTTCAATAAAGAGGGGCTGAAGGCTCAAATGACATGTTTTGAGGTAGAGTTGATGAGACTTAATAAATTATTTGTTTACATGGGGTGTAAAGAAGTCTCAGTAGTCAAGGAAGACTTTTAAGTTACAAATCTTAAAGACTTGAAGACTCCCTCAATAGAAATAGGAAAGTCAGACCCTTGGAAAGACAAGGAGTTCTATATCACATCTATTGAGTTTGAGATGTCTGTGGAACATCCAGTTTGAAATGTTCCCTGATTCATAAGTATATGGGACTAGATGTCAGAAGACTCTTGAGCTAGATAGGAGTCAGCTACGTAGAGATGATATATGAATGAATGAGATTGGTAAGAGATTACTTGTACAGGAAGAAGAAAATAGGTCATATGATAGACATTTAGGTGATACTCATGTTTAGTTAATAAAAAATAAATGAAGATCAGGAAAGGAGACTGAGAATGACAGTGCTAGGTTCAACTCATTATCCTTCATAAGTAGGTGCTAAGCTTCATTATTTCTAGCTGCTAAAGGAAACCAAGCTGCGCAAGCATCTTCTAAATGTTGGTTTCTTAATACAGTATAATTAAAAATAATAAAGAATGCACATGAAACTGCAAATCTGCTTGTTTTATTTCACAAATTAAAAATAAAATAAATTTTGATTACTTCTGGTAGAATCTTGATCTCACTCTAGGTATAACTTTGCTTAAGGCTGAGGGACCATGCATTTCACATATATTACAAGTTTTGGAAGGAGGACAAAGGTTTCAAACACACTCTAATCAGGTCATATGGCATAGGGACAGTGACAGAGTGATGAGAGAAGAAAAGAAAACAAAAACTTAAAATGTTTAAAGTCATGGAGAAACTATCGTTAAGAGACTAGTTAAGGGTAGAAAACAAGTTGGAAAGAGAAAAGTTAGACTATGGCTGAGGTGCACAGATTCAAAACTGGCAAGGGGGGAAATTAGAGAAAGCTCATACTTATTAAGCAAGTCAGCAGACTGTGAGGCCAGGGAGGGTATGGCATGAGGGAGACAAGAGAAGGAAGACCTAGATCAGCACAAACAATAGCTCTGACTGTAGGTTACCAAAGACCATATTAGGGAAAGATCTGTGTGACCTAATGCAGTGAGTCCCATAGACCTGATGGGCAATTTGTGGAGAGCTTACAAAGGAAATCCAGCCAGGAGAAATTAATTAAAACAGCATATCATTAAGTATGTGTGTATGTGCATATATACATATATACATATACATTATACATTATATATACATAATATATATATATGTGTGTGTGTGTGTGTATAAATGTATATGTGTATGAGTATTTAAATGTGATCCAAGGCCAGGGAACAGTGAAATTGTACAGAATTATATTGGAAGGATAAAGGGAACTTGTGATTTAATGAGGGAAATGTGGAATAGCAATTTGGAAGGACAGAAGAACACAGGAATGAGAGTACCAAGGAAAGCCCATTGGGGTACTTTTGGAGATAGAAGAGGAGAAAGTAAAAATCGGGAAACTGCATAGTGAACTAATCTAGAAAATACTGAAAAATATACCAACAATAACTTATTTATAGAATATTGGTTGGTTGTTGCCCTCTGTTCTCAAAGAGGACCAAAATGATATCAGTATGATAAAGTGATGTTTCAGTATGTCCAACAGTGTTTAATCAGACCAATACGAGAGAGAGAATGCTCTACCAAAGATTGGGCAGATAGTCCATGTGAATATTTAGGGTGAGTACTCCAAATCTGCTGTCTCAATTCTGTTTTGCTCCTAGAGCACAGCACCTTTTCTGATGTGGGCATGCCATGCTTAGCAGTCCTGTGCCAGTGTCTCCCATGTCACACAGTCAAATCCAAAGTTCTTGAGAAAGACTTCGAGAATGTCCTTGTATTGCTTCTTCTGAACCCCATGTGATTGCCTGTCCCATGTGAGTTCTCCATAAAAGTCTTCTCGACAAGTGTACATTTTGCATTCAAACAACATGGCCATCCTACCAGAGTTGTGCTCTCTAAAGCATAGTTTGAATGATTGGCAGTTCAGTTACAGCAAGGACTTCAGTGTCTGGTACCTTATCATGCCAGGTGATCTTCAGAATCTTCCTAAGACAGTTCAAATGGAATCAATTCAGTTTCCTGGCATGACACTGGTAGAATATTCATGTTTCACAGGCATACAACAATGAGGACAGCACAATTCTGTAGGCATTCGGTTTGGTAGTCAGTCTAATAACTTTTCTCTCCTAAACTTTTCTTTGGAGCTTCTCAAACACTGAGCTAGCTCTGGCAACGTGTGCATCAACCTCGTTGTCAATGTGCACATCCCTGGAAAATACAATTCCAAGAACTTACCCACAGCATTCAAAGCTTCTTCATTTGTTGTAACCAATGATTTCACTTATGGATGGTGGTGACTGATGAAGCACCTGTGTTTTCTTGGTGTTAATTGTTAGGCCAAAACTAGCACCAGAAGCAGAGAACTGATCCATACTTTGTTGCATCTCAGCTTCAGAGGCTGAACTGATTGTGCAATCATCTGCAAACAAAAAATCCTGCACCAACACTCTTTCCACTTTGGTCTTCGCTTTAGCCTTTTCAAATTGAAGAACTTACCGCCAGCATGGTAGTTGATTGATGCTGCATTCAGACTCATTGAAAACATGGCTAAAAACATCATGCTAAAAAGCATGTTAGCAAGCTCACAACCCTGTTTCACTCCATTGGTGACTGGGAAGCCATGAGAGCATTGTCCACTATCCAAAATTAGGGCAAAAATGCCAACATGAAAATGACATACAATACTGATGAGCTTCTCTTGGCAACCAAATTTGACATAATTTTCCATAAGCTAAATGTCAAAGGCCT
>JAQQSK010004757.1:0-18583 GCA_028658325.1 Potorous gilbertii | reverse complement strand
TTGTCTTTCCATGTAGGAATGTAAACAGTTCAACTTTAATAAGTCCCTTGTGACTTCTCATTGCTGTTTACCTTTTCATGTTTCTCTTCATTCTCGTGTTTGAAGGTCAGATTTTCTTTGCAGCTCTGGTCTTTTCATCAAGAATGCTTGAAAGTCCTCTATTTCATTGAAAAGCCATATTTTCCTCTGAAGTATTATACTCAGTTTTGCTGGGTAGGTGATTCTTGGTTTTAGACCTAGTTCCTTTGACTTCTGGAATATCTTATTCCATGCCCTTTGATCCCTTAATGTAGAAGCTGCTAGATCTTGTGTTTTCCTGATTGTATTTCCACAGTACTGGAATTGTTTCTTTCTAGCTGCTTGCAATATTTTCTCCTTGAGCTGGGAACTCTGGAATTTGGCCACAATGTTCCTAGGAGTTTCTCTTTTTGGATCTCTTTCAGGTGGTGATTCCTTGAATACTTATTTTGCCTTTTGGTTCTAGAAAGTCAGGGCAGTTTTCTTTGACAATTTCATGGAAGATGATGTCTAGGCTATTTTTTTGGTCATGGTTTTCAGGGAGTCCCATAGTTTTTAAATTGTCTCTCCTCGATCTCTTTTCCAGGTCAGTAGTTTTTTCAATGAGATATTTCACATTATCTTCCATTTTGTCATTCTTGGTTTTGTTTTGTGATTTCTTGGTTTCTCATAAAGTCATTGGCCTCCATCTGTTCCATTTTAATTATGAGAGAACTATTTTCTTCAGTGAGCTTTTGAATTTCCTTTTCCATTTGGCTAATTCTGCTTTTAAAACATTCTTCCCCTCATTGGCTTTTTGAACCTCTTTTTCCAATTGAGTTAGCCTATTTTTCAAGGTGTTATTTTCTTCAGCATTTTTTTAGGTCTCCTTTAGCATAGCGTTGGCCTGCTTTTCTTGCATCTCTCTCATTTCTCTTCCCAGTTTTTCCTCTACCTCTCTCACTTGACTTTCAAAATCTTTTTTGAGTCCTTCCATGGCCTGAGCCCATTGAATATTTATTTTTCATGTTTGGGATACAGAAGCCTTGACTTCTATGTCTTTCCCTGATGGTAAGCATTGATCTTCCTCATCAGAAAGGCATGGAGGAGATATCTGGTCACCAAGAAAGTAACCTTCTGTAATCCCATTTTTTTCCCTTTTCTGGGCATTTTCCCAGCCATTTACTTGCTTTCTGAGATTCCTTTCCACACCCACCACTCCTCCAGATCCTCCCAGCTAGTGTTTGGGGTCTGAGATTCAAATGCTGCTTCCCAGCCTCAGGACTTTCAGCGGGGGCAGGGCTGCTATTCCGTGTAAAATTAAATTCAGGTACTCAGGTGTGGGCAGGGCTGCTATTCAGTGTGAGATTAAGTTTAGCTGGTTGGGTCAGGGCAGGGTCACCTCACAGGGCTCAGTTCCATCAGAGGTTTATGTGGAGAACTTCAGTAATGGATCTGAGCTCCTGCCTGCTTTGGGAGACCCTGTCTGCTGCTCCCTCCACTGCTGTCTCCCAAGGAGGGCCTGAGTTATGAGGACACCCTGCTCCCCTCTTGGCCAGTCATAAGGATTTTCTCCCTAACCTTTGTGCCTGTGGGTGGAGGGACCCTGGCAGCAGCTGGAGATTCTGTCCCTGAAGCCTGTTCGGATCTGCTCCTCTCAGTACCGCATGGCCAAGGCAGGGCTGGGCTCTGCTCAGGGTCTGGTGGGCAACAGACCTTTCGTGTCAGTTTTTCAGGGCTCTCTGGAACAGAAATCTCTTCCTCTCAATTGCTGTGTGGCTCCCGCTGCTCCAGAATTTGTTGAGAGTTCTTCTTTACAGGTATTTTGTGGGCTTTGGGTTTGGAGCCAGCATATGTGAATCTTTCTACTCCACCATCTTGGCTCCTCTGTCATCATGATTTTTTTTTTTTTTACAAAAGACTGGCCCTTTCATACTACATAGCCACTTAGAAGTAGTAGTAACAATGACTACTATACAATTAAAAATATAAAAAATATAGAATTAAGAAAGTTATTTATTAGAGACAATGTTTTTATGTTGTCAAAATATTTTGAATTTGTTATTTCCAAAATATATATTTATTATATCTAATATTTATACAACACTCTAAACTATCCAAAGCCATGCATATGTTATGTCATTTGATTCTCACAATGACATTTTCAGTCATGTACTATTATTAATCCCATTTTACAGATGAAAAACAAAACACAAAAAATAGGTTCAGAGAAGTCAATGACTTTCACAGCATCACGTAGCCAGTAATTGTCTGAGGTGGAATTTGAACTCACCTAGCGCTATATGCTTTTTATCATCTAGTTTCCCAGTGAAAATTCAAAAAATAAATAAATTGAAATCTTGAATTCCACATTTTCTGCTTACTAGATGTTTACTTGTTGATTCTCACAGTACAATACAAATTTCTTAAGATTATATATTATTCATTTTTTTAATTTTATATCTGTTGTATCTAAAATTATTTCCGCAAACATAGTAGACACATTGCTTAAAGTGTAGATTGAATAGAATTAACTTTTAAAGCTATGTTGGAATTATTTCATAATACCTATCATTTGTTAGTAAATCAAAGAAGCCAACATTATAAAAAAAGATGGTTAAATAACAACATATGTTTTCTCTGGTGAAATAAATGGTATTGATACAATGTAGCAGTAAGGACCCTAGCATACATGGGAGGGACTGCTCTATAGGTTCTTTGATATGCTTTTCTAAAAGGAAAGCAACTTTTCAGGTGTCAGCAATCTACTTTGATCAAGCTCATATATTATTCACTTAGTTCAAGGGAAAAAGTTGGCATCCTGAACTTCAGAGAAAATACAGAGAAAGAAAGACCAACAGACAGGGCTTCCAATTATCTGACCACAAGCAATACATACATCACAGATCAACAGACAGATCCAACTGACTGACCACACATACATAGTTAGCAGAGAGAGAAGCACCAGAATCTCAGTTTTCAAAGCTGGGGGTGGAGAGGGGTCTCCTTAGTTACTTCCCACAGTCTCATTTGGCACACAAACTTTCTTCCAAAATCTAAACCCCAAAGTAAAACTTCACCTCAGAGTATTTATATTTTTTTTGAGAACTGGAGGGCGGGACCCTCTGACCCAATGTCTCAATAGAAATTAACAGAAGGTATTCAGACCTATTAATTGTCAGGGAAGATCTTTAACTCTTCCCTCCACCCACAATTACCCTTAAATGAGTATTACTTATAATCATTTCAATAAACACCCAAATGCACTCTATTTATAGCTGTACAACTGATGATGCTTTTTACCTGACATTGTAATGGTGAATGATAGGACAACCATTACATAATATTAATACTGAGGATTTCAATATATTAGTGAGCAATCCTAAAACCTGTGGGACATAGTCCATTGAAAAGACCAATACAGTGGTTGAAGAACCGAAACCAATGAAAATGTCATTTATAGTCAATTCCTTGTATTACTATACAATTAAATTTTGTTCAACACAATTAATATGCCCTTAGATTGATGATTAAAATTTGTTGCTTTACCTATATGATTTTGCAGAATTGGTAATCATTTATTTCTGAGCTGATGGGGTTTGAGATTGTTAGGGTGAAAATGCCTGCATACAATATAGAATCATAGATTTAGAATTGGAAGATACCTTGGAGATCAGTTATTCTTAGTCATTTTACAGATGAAAAAACTGAGACCTAGAAAGGAACTTGTTCATGACTTTTTCAACTGAATTATGCCTCTCATAAAATACATGCTTATACTTAGTAAGCATGCCTCACGTTTAGCTTATAAATTGGAACAAACTTCAGAAGTCATATAATTCATCACTATCCTTAAAAAGAATCATTTCTATATACCCAGTAAATAATCATATGACCTTAACTTGAAGACTTCCAATGAAAGGAAACTCACTCCTTTCCAAAATAGCTCATTTTCACTTTTAGTATATCTAATTGATTTTTTAATATTGACATTAACCTACTTTGCAAATTCTACCCATAGTCACGTGTTCTACCTTCTGAGGTTAAGCAGAAGAGCAACAATTGCTGTTCTATACATAGTTTTTCAAATATCTTAACAAAGTTATCATGTTTCCCCTATCTTTTTTTTCTTCTTCTGAGTAAATATTTCTAATTTCTTTAATTGTTTCTCATATGGCATAAATCTGAAGTCCTTCACTACCCCCATTTCTCTTCTTCGTAATTCTCAAGCTTATCAATATCCTTCTTAAAATCTATCACCCAGCACTCAAGACAGCATTATAAATATGTTCTTACCAGGACTACATACAGTGAAATAACACCTTTCTAATACTATTGCTTGAAATTTTGCCTTTGTTCTTTTAACCTAAGGTTGGGTTTGTAAAAGGAGAAGATATTAACATTATTAACATTATTTTATGAAGTCTAATATATTAATATTAACGTTCTGTGACCAAGGAAAATCTAATCCCACTTTCACATATTATTTTTTGCTTTCAAGTAACTTGAATTCTGTTGAGTCACCACATACAGAAGTAGATGTATCTAGAATATATATATATATATATATATATATATATATATATATATATAGATACACACAAAGTAATTTCAGTAAGAGAAGTATTAATCTGTGAGAGAGATGATTTGTAACACACTACATTTCCAATTGAAATATATTGACTATTTTTGAACAAAAAAATTTAAACTAAATTAAAATAATTACATAAACACTAACCTCACACCATTAACCTAACAAACTATAGTCTTTCAACACTTAAAATTATGCAGCCTTACAATACCAAATTTTATGTCAGCAATATTCTGTATTTGAGTGATGAATCTTCATATCCTTTTCCTAGAGAAAACAAACATTCAGAAAGATCTTCATAAATAATTAAATGAATAATCAGCAAACCAAATGCTACAAGTTTCCTTAGTCACTGAATATAATCTTAATATAAGCTATGTCTATCACTTTTCTTCCCAACAATCAATATTACATCATGGCTAAATCCACTGTGAAGAATTTACACAATCTTTTTTAAGATGGACAAAATGTCTGTATCAGCTGGAACATAATCTGGTTATTTAATATGTATACCTATTACTTTAAAATCAATATCATCCAGGAGGGCAAGTAGTGAGATGATGAGAATTTTATAGATTGCAGGGCTAAGAGATATCATGTGTTTTGTCCTACTGTTCTGTGTATGAGCAATGCTATGCTGGTGTATAGATGATTTCCCAATCTGATATACCTCCTACTATCCTCTCCAATAAGAAATAGCAGATTGTATGTGAAAGGTGAAAGCTGTCAATCTTTAAAAACATTTGATATACAAAGAATAGCTTTATTTCAGTGTTTCCCATAGTCCCTGAAGGATTTTAGATGAGCATGTTAAATTAGAAATATGGTATAGGAATAAAATGATATCTACTAACAGATGAGCTGATCTGTTTTCAATGAAAGGTGTCCACAAATTCTCTTCATAACTTGACTCAAACCTCTAGTAAAACTTTGGAGTCAGTTTTCAATTACTGATAATTGAAAACACAGGTTTGAACCATTAATTTCTTAAGCAGTTGGGTAATATATTTCAAATGTATTGTCTTGAAATCACTTAAAACGATTAATATTTTTAAGGAAGTAGGGTAAGTTCAATAAAATTGCAAACTGTAGTTTAAAGAAGGTATTTAGTTTCAATAGTTCCAGGACTACCATGTAATATTAAAAAAAGAAAATACCTGATTTTTATAAAAAGATAGATATTTAATTACATCTTATAATAAGGAACAAGGAAAAATCGTTTTATTAGAAGAGAAAAAAAAACATTCATTTTGTTCTTGTTCTCCTCATTATATTATTAGATAGAAGTGAATTTCTTACAAATTTACTATAACCATTCATAAATTTTAAAAAATCACCCTTGAAATCTGAACTATACCTTACTATCTCTTTTCCATATAGATTAACAACAAAATAATTCATTTTGACTAAAATCTCACCTCTAACCCTCCCTTTTCATTTTAAATGTTAAATATTAAGTGATATAATTGATTTCTTTCTATTTTTATCAATTTTCAAAATGTATCATTAGTTTAGTTAAAATGAAACTTAATAATCTCATTCAAATTCAGTTTCAAAGCTTCTTTCCTTCTTTCCTTCCTTGCTTCCTTTCTTCTTTCTCTCCTCCCTTCATTATTGTAAAAGATGCAATCATTGTTTTAAGTTAAGACTCATTGTTAATGTATCCAAGCTTAGCTTTGTAATCGGTACTACTGAAAAATTGTTTCTACTGTTCTCCAAGAAGCTCAATAAATTTTGAATAAGTAGGAAAAAACGCTATCTTTGTACCCTGGATGTTAGATCAACTTTCCCCTCCCCCTGTAATCTGCACTCAGGATCTCATAATCAAAATCCATTTCCCCCAAAAAAGCATGTACTTCTGCATCAATAAATAATATTTGAAATAAATAGTGATACTGCCTTAAAATTTGGTATGTACACCTACATGTTAGTGTATCATACAAATGATATATTTCATATCATTCTAACTTTAATGTCTTACTAGTTACAAGAGCACAATGCCCTGATGCGTAAAGAACACTGAATTTTCCATCAGAAAATGTGGATTTACATCTAGGTCTTTCCAATTATCGTATGTATTATCTTGGATAAGTCTCTTTACTCCTTTGGACTCAGTTTCTTTATGCTTAAAATGAAGGGTTTAGTTAAAAAGACTGTTAAGTTCCTTAATTTGTCAATTTCTCTACAAACCTTGTCTAAATAATAACAGAATTGTTAAATTATGCAAATGCTATTATCAAGACATACAAACTTTTTGGATATAACCATATTCTTTATAGTTCGTTAGGTTTTTTTTTCCTATAAGGAATATAGTAAAAAGAAGGGGAAATGACAGAGTATTAGATGCACATAGAAGGACAAATTTAAAAGAAAAGTTTTCAAGAAACATATACCCGAGAAGCTTAGAGTTCTTCCTGCTCAAAATACAAGTTTTCAGATATATAATAAAAACATGTTTAAAGGGCAAAATTGTTTTATGGCAAACTATTCAAGTTTTAGAGACCAGTAAAAAAAAAAATCAGAGGCTTTAAGTGATGTGTAGATTAAAGATAGAACTGCCATCATCCAGAGACCAATTCTGAATAGAGGTAAATATTTTTCTGTATTTGAAGAAACTGTTTACATTCTGTCTGTTAAAAATTTCTTTCCTGTTGTGGTGTAAATTAATATTCTGCTTAAGCTTATTTGTAGTATTATACAATGCAGCTTTTCATGCTACTGGATTGTAATGGAGTGGTTAAAACTGTTTTCCAAATTTTCTTTTACAGCTGATGGTATACTCTTCTATATTTCACATTGTAAATTTGCAAAGTGAACACCCCCCAATACATCCTTGGTAGTTTAGACATCAGGAAAACACACTTGAAAAGACAGAAGACAGAGTATTTGTCAGGAAAGGCCAAGAGGCTAACGCTATTACTAATAGAAATATTGCTACTGGCCAATCATCATACCATAATTAAAGAAAATAAAGCATGTCATCATTCCAGGAGGTGGAAAGAGCTGAAAACCAATCATAGTTGGCATTAATAGCTCCAACGTTCCTTTGTGGAATAAATCTTGGAAACTGGAAATAAAAGCTATAGTTTAAGTAACTAAACATTCAGGTATTTGGATTGTTCTTTGCCCTTGCTCAGGTTCTTATTTTCACAAAGAAATCACAAATTTCCAAAGACTTCATGAAAATCATAGCAATAGATTTATTTATAATAGCAATGATTTTAAATGAGAGAAAAATAATTTTATTATAATGATAAATAAATGTGTTTAGAATATCCCAACATACCTCTTATCCCCCTTATATGATGAATGTCCTTGACAGTTCTATTCAATTGGAATGTCAAAGAGAAAACGTTGGAAAATGAATTCCTGTATCTAGACACATCATTCTGGTACCTACCTTACCACTGCTCCTGAGTAATAATCTAGAAAGCTGGAAGAAGTGTAGGTTGCTAAGTATTCATTGGTCTTTAATACTGAGCTTTACTCAATCTAATAGTTTCAAAAGAAAGTATTTAGAAAATTTATCTCAAAGGGAAGAAATTTTCAGTTCAAACCCTACATTTTGACACATACTGTCAAGACATAGTTAAGACATTTAACCTCTCCTGGGACCCATTTAAGGTTATTAGTGACAGCATAATTGCTGATTAGGAATTGCCTAAACCAATCAAATCACAAATTTATATGTCACTTCCTTTATTAGGAATTTAATTCTATCTTATCTAAAGTTGCCAAATTGATAGTAATGGATGGTGAAATAATTTATCTTCTCATCCAGATAACTTTGTTCTTTAGCACAGTGAGCAGATCAAAGAAAATACCCCCTCTCAACCTCCCCCATCCTGGAATATGATAGGAAATGTAATTTTTGTGCTTTCCTTCTTAGATTATTCTCTTTCTGTCTCTGTTTCTCTGTCTCGCCCTACATACTTATACATATACATACAAATAGATGCATACATATATGTGCAAGTGTGTGTGTGTGTATTTGCATGTAGTGGTTTTTAGACTATGGGCTCTTTGTGAGCAGGATTTTTAAAAAAAATTGTTTAACTTAAAAATATTTATTGACTTAACTTGTGTCAGACTGTATTAGACCTTTAATATTTGCTAAGCAGAGAGTTAGATTCAGTAGAAACAAAGATGAAAATAAAACAATTCCTGTCCTCAAGGGGCTTACATAAGTATGGTGACAATAGGTGCACATATAAATCTATGAAGAAACCCCATAAGTTTAATTCCAATCAGTGCAGAAATTTGAAAGAAAATTGTTTTGAGCAAACTGTAATTCTTCACAATATAATATAATCCAAACTTGTCAGTCATTCAGATTACTCTTCCTCCCATTTAGTCATCCAATTAGTGAGATTTCGCTGGAATTAAACCCTGATTAGTAATCTTGAATTTATAACTTTGTTCCATAATTAGATATGCTAGCAGGCATTTTATTTTTATGAATGAAAATTAACTTTGAATTTGAAAATGCTCCATTTCAAATGGGTGATGATGTCAATATTCCTAATTGTAATAGACTCATTTAGTAATTGGGGCAGAACAACTCATGAAGATAATAAAATAGTATAAATACATACTTTGTTAAATCCATATTCAGCAGGTTTTATTGGAACTGCCTCAATATATTTTGAACTAATTTTTTTTCTGCAGCAATTAGTCATATATGCTTCATAATAATCAGTGAACCTAGAACTGGCCTTGGAGCAGGAAAGTCCCGAGGTCAAGCTTTGCCTCTAATCCAAAGAGTAGGATATAGATACAGGATACTAGGTTACAGAGAATGAAACAATTCTTATTCTTGAGCACTTTGTATTTAATGAATGTAAAGAGTTGATTTTTGTTATAAATTAAGTTGTTATAAGTTGAAATATCCTGGTGATGGTAGCTTTGAGCTGTGTATTCATGATGATGAGGATTTTGATGAATTAATATGAATTAGTGCAGTGTTTCATGTATCATATAGAATAAGAGGTGTGTGTGTGTGTGTGTGTGTGTGTGTGTGTGTGTGTGTGTGTGTGTGAAGGTGTCCAGAATCCCTTGTCTAGTCTGGTGTTACCTAGTCAGATGACTCACCTATTGTAGCAGAGTTACTATCAGTAGTGGGCCTTGAAGCATGTTTACCCAACTTATAGTCTGCCATTATATAGAATTATTGGCAGCATATTTCCTTGCTTCATAAAAATAATGTAATATCAGTAGATATGACAAAAACTTTTATCCTACAATAAAATGAACACAAGAGAAGGAACACTTCCTAACATAGCCAAGGGAAAAACGTTTTAGTTCAAAAACAAAATGTAAATGATAGATGATGGTATGAATTAACTTCTTCAGCTAGTTCCCTCTTAAATATCTTTTTTTTTCTATTCACATTACTATATATTAAAGATCACAAGACAAATTATTCCTAGAAATAGAGGTCTATTACTGATTTATGATTTCACCTTTATGAGTAAAGAACATTATATTAGTTTTCAGTGTCCTACAAATCTTTAATGGATATAGCAACAGGCTGCTAGAAATGACAGCTTGGATTATCTTCAAACCCAATTATATAGCACTAGGGTATATCATCGTATTTAGCTCTTTTGTTATTAAAATTTCAAATGGGGGAAAATAATTTAAGTTTAGTGATTTAGGTATTTCTTAAATTGCAAACAACTGCTAAATGTACAAACGTGAATTCATGTCCTTATTAGGTAATCAAATTTATTAAATTTAACCTCAAATTGCAATTTATTCTGTGCCACAAACTGGAATTTTTTTGCCAAACTCAATCATGTTTAAAGCTTACTTTACTGAAGGGAAACTTTTCATTAATGCAGAGTCATACCCTTTCCGACCCTTCATTCTACTGAAAGGCCTGTAATAACAAGATTAATTATTAAAGTATTATTCAATGGAAAATGTTGGATCTGAAGTTAAAATCCTGAGTCCAAATCCTAGGTCCTCTGCTTAGTAGCTGTGTGAATTGGAAAAGTTACATTAAGTCTTTGGGCTTCTGTTTCCTTTTTTGCAAAAGCAAATGAAGGAGTTGGATTATGTGATTTTAATATTTCCCTCCCAACTTTAGATCTGTGATACCATCATATACTTTTATATATATAACAAGAATCAAGTTTGCTTTGCCATGATAGTAATGGGTATTAGATATGCCCCCCTAATACCCTCAATATACCAATTCTTTTCTTTAAAAAACTCAAACTATATACATCTAAATTTTAATCCACCTAGGCTGTATTATGGGAATCATTGCAAGTAGATTTCATATTAAAAATACCGATAGGAACACACAATCATAGAAGGAGAGTAGAAAGGGTCCTCAGGGAGCATGTAGTTTAATACCATCATTTTTGAAGAGGAAATTGAAGCATAGTTAGGTTAAGCAAGTTGTCCAAGATCTCATCATTCCTAAATGGTAGATCTAGAACTTTAATTCAGGTTTTTGACTTCAAAATCAGGTTCTTTCCATAGAACAAAATACACTTTTTTATACATAGTCATCTATCCACAGGAAATGTGCAGGAATTTTCCTTCTATAGTAACACATCTTTTAACATTATCCTTTCTCATGACTTGAGTGGTAGACTGTTCACAACTGAGCATAAACTAAGTGAAAAAGAAGATACATTAGTAATTAGCAAATAACTTTGATTCTGTTGAACTAGAATATGTTCTGGTAAAAGAAGAGTTAGATTCTGGAAAATAGTGGGTGCATAATAAATATTTTTTTGAATAATTTCCAAATGTCAGCAGAATAAAATCTATTAAGTACTCAATCAATTTATGATATCCATTGAATTTGTTCTCTGTTGACTCATCATGGAAGGTCATGTCAGAGAAATGTAAGCTTTTTAAGTCCTATGAAGTTTGAAAGATTCTAAGCACAGGACCCATAATGGATTATATATCTGACATCTGTGACCAATCCCAGCTACTAATTTGGTGGAGGGTGATGAATTTGTTAGTCATGATAATATTCAGATGTTGATGGGCTATTGTCCTCACCATTGTTTGGCATATCCACCCTGAAAGAATTGAAGAAGTCCAAATTGACAGAAGCCAGTTACTCCATCAATAGACATTGATTAAGCATACTATGTGCCAGGCACCGTGCTAAATGCTTGGAATATCAAAGTCAAAAAACCTGCCCTCAAGGATCTCACAATCTAATGGGGGAGACAACAAACAAAGGAATATGTATAAATGAGCTTATATACAGGATAAATAAGAAATGATTAAAGGTAGAAAATGCACCAGAATTAAGAAAATTTTGGAAAGGTTTCCCATAAAAATGAAATTTTAAGTAGGACTTAAAGGAAGCCAGAGGAAACTGTAGGTAGAAATGAGGAAGGAAGGAATTACAGTCATGGAAGGAAAGAAGAGAGAAGTCCAGAATTAAGAGATAATGTGTCCTCTTGAGAACTTCACCGGATTAATGAGTATCTGATGAGGAGTCAAATGAAGTAGAATGTGAAAATAGGAGGGGACTAGGTTATGAAGAGCTTTGAATAACAAACAAGATTTTTTATTTGATCATGGTGATGATAGATAGCCATGTCGACAAGTTTGGAACCTTACTTTAGGGGGAAAATGTTTAGAGATTGGAGGATAGATTTGAGTGCAGAGAAACTTAGGGCAGGCAGACCCATGAGTAGGCTATTTCAAAAGTTCAGTCATGACGGTATGATGGCCTAAACCAGAATGGCAGCAATGTCATAAGAGAGAAAGGGGCATGTTTGGGAGATGTTAAATAGGTGAATTTGAAAAGCCTTTGCAACTAATTTGATGTGAGAGATGAGAGATAGTGAGGAGTCAAGGATGATTTCTAGATTCTGAGAGAGTAGGAGGATGTTGTTGCACTACAGGCAAGATATGAGATGTGAAAGGTTTAAGGGAAAAGATAAGTTTGGGCATATTTAGTTTAAGATGACTACTGGACATACAGTGTTAAGATGTCTGGAAGGCAGTTGGAAATGTAAGGTTGGGGATCAATAGCAAAGTTAGGGCAGGATAAATAGATTTGAAAACTATCAGAATAGAGTTAGTAGTTAAGGCATCAGTTTCACTTTAATCCCTTTATATCATTCTGGACTATTGTGCTCGTTTTAGAAGACAACCTTTTTAGGAAGGGCATTGATAATTGAATGCTTATATAGATGAGGAAAATGGTGAGGAGAATGAAAATGATGTACATGAACACTGAAGAAAAGAGGTAGGGTTATTTATCTGAAGAAGAGATTACTTGGGAGGAAGAGAAGGGAGAGAAAGCATTTATAAAGTACCTACTGTGGGTCAGATACTGTACTGTACACTTTACAAATAATATTTACAAATATTTCATTTGTAAATGTGAGGAACATGCTGCTATTAGCCCATTTTATAGCTGAGGAAACTAAGGCAAACAAAAATTAAGTGAGTTGCTCAGAATCATATAGCTAGTAAGTTTCTGAGGGCAGATTTGAACTCAGGTTTTTATGACTCCAGATCCAGCAACCTATCCACTGGGCCATTTGGCAAGAGTAGAGTCTGATGATCATGGATTTGGAGTTTAAATGTATATGAGGTTATCTAGTAAATTATTATCTAACAGAAGAAGAAGAAGAAGAAGAAGAAGGAGATTTTATTAGATAAATCAGTTAATTTAACATTAGATAATCTCTTTATTTTATAATTGAGGAAAATGAGTCTCAGGGAAATCAAGTGACTTGTCTAAGGTCTTTTAACCTTGGAACTCTGACACTAGAACCAATATTCCTTTCGCTATACTATGACTCTTCTCAGGTGTTAGTAGCAATGATCTATGGAAAAAGGATCAGATTTATTCTGCTTAACCAAAGAAAGGAGAACTAAAAACAATGGGCAAGAATTTCTGGGAGGCTAATTTTGATGCTGATATAAATAAAATGCTATCTCAATGTAATTAACTTAACTCATAAGGGAAGTTAACTTGTCAAGGAACATCGTCAAATGGAAGATGAAAAACCTCTTGTCAGGGATATTAAGGCAAGAGCATGGCACGATAGAAAACAAAGAATTTTCTATAGTTCCTGAGGATGTAAGTTTCAATTCTGCCTCAGATGCTTACTATATGTGTGATCTTAGGAAAGCTGTTTCATCACAATGAGCTTTAGTGTCTTTATATGTAAAATGAAATTGTTGGGCTAAATGAATGATAGAATTCCTTTCAGCTCTAGATAACAAAAAATAATAATTCCCTGCATTATTATAGTGCTTTAAGATCTACAAAGTGCTTTACAAATGTCTTACTTGATCCTAATGACATCTTGGTGAGATAAATATGACTATCCTGAATCTTCTCTTGAGAAAACTGAGACTGAGATAGGTTGCATGACTTCCCCAGCATTTACTACACCAGTATGACTATAGAAGTGTTTTCCGGCAATTCTATGAAATAATTGGTCTTAATATCAAATAACAATTAGATATTATTTTGGCTTTCAGAGGAATTCAGGACTTTTTTGGATACTGGACAGAGCCCTGGATCCAGGAAGCTTTAGGTTCAAATCTTCAAATCTTGCCTCTAGCACCTGTTAGGCTCTATGTTTCTATAAACAAGTCACAGTCTTTCTGAGCCTCAACTTCCATATTTGCATAAAGGGGAAAAGGACACCTGTACTTCATGGAGTGGGCTTCAAATAAAATCAGTCAATCTACAAACCTTTATTAAGTTCTTAATGGCCTACTTGGTACTGTGCTAAGGTCTGGGAATACAAGTACAGAAAGACAGCCCCTCAGCCTCAAGGATCTTACATTTTAATGAGGAAAGACGTATTTTCTTATGGATAAAAAAGAAAGCTATAAAAATGGGGATGGAGAGACCCTAGGATTGGTAGGTAACACAAGTGCATGAATTCCATTTATTCTGCGATTCCCTAGTAAAGATGTCTCTAGGGGCATGGATCAGAAAATTCAGTGTGAATCATGGGGAGGAATAATGATATTGAGAGCAAAGAACTTCTAAAATTCGAAGTATGCCGTACAGATATCAGTAGTTATTGCTATTGTAGGTCCTCGGATTTATCAGTATGAACTCTCTTAAACATTATAACATGAAGTAAGTATCTGAAAACTAACTCAGGAACTCTAGTAGGTAGAATCTCTGATGGAAGAGAGGTCATAAAATATGTTTGTTAACATGAGAATATGATAGTTTACAAAGAAGTGCTGTTTCATTTGATAGACGTGTATTGACAGCTTTCTGAAATCCCAACATTGAGGATGACATAACTCCTGCCCGTATCATCTGTCTTTGTTCAGACATTTCCATTTCACAAAAGAAAAACAAGTTGATGAGGGCCTCACCACCTTTCCTGCTGTGATACATTGTATCCCTAAACATTATGACTGACTGATTTTCTCAACAATATGTTGCAGAATTTTCTCATCTGCTGCACAGTACACAAAGTGTTTCACTGCCATTTCTTTGAGGAGTCTAATTTAATATTTACCATCACTTAGGAAAAGGCCGTTTCTTGAGAGACAGTATAATTGCACACTAAGACAATTTGTGTCATGGGAACCAGATGAAATGTCTTCCACTGCAACGAGAACAAAGCAAATGTGAATTGTCATAACACTTATCAAGAAAATGGGCACTGACTCAGAAGTGTCATTGGGGAAAGCTAAGGTTATTTCTACATAGCTGTTGAATTGACCATTTTTATTCAAATAATACCTTCTAGATGTCTTAATGACCCATTTCAATGTTACTAATTCTGTTAGCTATGCCATTGATCTGATTTAGTTGGCTGAAAATACAATTTTAACTTATTGCATTTGTTGCTTTTGATCCAATATTTTATATTATTTGGCCATAGCCCCCATAGTCAAAATGATGCTCAAATTCTTGACATGGTTTTTAATACTAAAAACTGGAAGCCAGATTCTCTGCAGTCCTATTGTCCTGGCTTCAGCAAGGTTCCTTCTCAAGTTTACCTTTATGCATACACACAGATTTCCTTGAGCTACTGAGATGGTGTTTTGTTTTGCTTTAAAATATTTGCCTAATTTACTAAAACCATTTTATAAAAGTCTTTGAGGTATAGAATGGCAGGCATTATTATACTTTGGAGTTTCTCTCATACTTTAGTACAGTCCATAGAAAAAGGAGAGATACATTCAATTTAATTCAATCTTACATACATTTATTTGTGACCTACTATACACAAACTATTGTGATAGCTATATGAAAAACAAAGAAAAATGCAGGAGTTCCTGCTCTCAGGCAACTTACATTACATGGGTTTTAGGTGATAAAGCAACAAAAAAGACAAATAAAAGCAAAAAAAAAATATGTATATATATATATATACACACACATATATATATATATATATATATATATATATATATAGTCCATGGTGCAGCATTCCAGGATCTGGGCTTACAAAAAATAAGTTCAAATGTGGGACAACTACATAAAATCCTGTCTCTTTGGTTCACTTAGCCCCACTCGGAATTTTGTTATTGTTTTTGTTTTTCCTATCAGGTCTTCAAAAATAGTTTGAATATTTCTATAAGCTCAAGGTGAACCTGAAATTTGATCTAATAAGCTAATAAGATTTATGAAATTGCTATTATTTTCCATGCACTGTACTGGGAATGGAGGATATAAAGATATAATTGAAGCAGTTCCTGTCTGTTAAGTAGCTCATATTCTAATCAGGGGTGATTACTTGTATATAGATCAGTACATGCACATTGTTCAGTTGTTTCAGTCATGTCCATGTCCATACTTTGTGACCACACTTGGAGTTTTCTTGGTTTCCCATTTCCATTTCCAGTTCATTTTATAGATGAAAAAACTGAAATAGATGTGGTTGTGACTTGCTGAGGGTCATACAGCTAGTAAGGAAGTGTCTGTGGCCAGATCAGATATCATGCCTGCCTGATTTCAGGTCTGGCACTCTATCCTCTGTATCACATAGTTGCCTGTTGTATATTTAGTGTTATACACAAAATGGATGGACACAAAGGAAATCTAGAGAGAAGGCACTAGAATTTGTCTTTATTTTTTTGTACTGTAATATAAATATTTATTTAACTTTTTAAATTCATTTTCACAAAATTTTGGATTCCAAAAATTTCTCCCCATTTGTCCCCTCCCCACACCCCAGTACACTGAGCATTCTAATTTCCCCTGTCACCAATCTACCCTCTCTTCTATCATCTCTCCCTTCTCTCACCAATCTACCCTCTCTTCTATCATCTCTCCCTTCTCTTGTCCCCATCTTCTCTTTTGTCCTGTAGGGCCAGATAAATTTCTTTTCCCCATTACCTGTATTTCTTATTTCCTTGTAGCAAGAACAATATTCGACAGTTGTTCCTAAAATTGGAGTTCCAACTTCTCCCCATCCCTCCCTCTCCACCCATTCCCTCTGGGAAGACAGGCAATTCAATATAGGCCTATCTGTGTAGTTTTGCAAATGACTTCCATAATAGTCATGTTATGTAAGACTAGCTATATTTCCCTTCATTCTATCATGCCCCATATTGTTGCTATTCTCTCTTTTGATCCTGTCCCTCCCCAAGAGGGCTGACTTCAAATTACTCCCTCCTCCCATTGCCCTGCCTTCCATCACTCCCCACACCCTACTTATCTCCTTCTTCCCCATGTTCCTGTATTGTAAGACAGGTTTTCATACCAAAATGAGTGTGCATTTTATTCCTTCCTTTAGTCAAATGTGATGTGAGTAAACTCCATGTTTTTTTTCTCAACTCTCCTCTTTTTCCCTCCACTAAAAAGTCTCTTGCTTGCCTCTTCTATGAGAGATAATTCACCCCATTCCATTTCACCCTCTCACCTCCCACTACATTTCTCTCTTACTGTTTACCTTGATTTCTTTTAAGATATGATCCCATCCTATTCAATTCACTCTGTGCTTTCTGTCTCTGTGTATGCATGCATGTGTGTATGTGTGTGTATTCATGTGTGTAATCCCACCAACTACCCAGATACTGAAAAATTTTAGGAGTTATATTGTCTTTCCATATAGGAATGTAAACAGTTCATCTGTGGTAAGTCCCTTATGACTTCTCTTTGCTGTTTACTTTTTCATGCATCTTCTCCTTCTTGTGTTTGAAAGTCAAATTTTCTTTTAAGTTCTGGTCTTTTCATCAAGAATGCTTGAAAGTGAGGGCGGAGCCAAGATGGCAGAGTAGAAAGACTCACATTTGCTTGCTCCGAAACCACAGCCCATGGATTCCCTCTAAAAAGAACTCCTGACAAATTCTGAAACAGTGGAAGCTGCGCAAAAACACAGTGAAGGAAATTTCCGTTGCAGAGAGCCCTGAAAAACCGACCACAAAGGTACCCGGGACGGGAGTGGAGCCCTGCCCTGCAGAGTGCTCCCCTCCCCCTGCTCTGGCCACACCGCACTGAGAGGAGCCAGCAGACCCAAGCAGGCGTCAGGGACCTGAATCTCCGGCAGCTGCGAAGGTCCCTCCACCCACAGACGCACAGGTCAGTGACAGAGACAGGCTGAGAGGGGAGCGGGGTATCCCCGAAACTCTGACCCCTGGCGGCCATGGCAGAGGCGGAGGCAGCTCTGCCCGAGACTCCCAGGGCAGGCAGGGGCTGCACCGGGGCGTCTCCATTGCAAGAGATCTCTGCATAAACCCCCTGAGGGAACTGAGCCTGAGAGGCGGCCCTGCCCCCACCTGAGAACCAGCGGATAAGCTCCCACTGAAGAGCAGTCAGGCCTGCTGCCAAAAGCCCTGAGGCTGGGGAGCAGCATTTGAATCTCAGACCCCAAGCACTAGTTCGGGCAGACTTAGGATGGGGTGGAGAGGACTCTCAGAAGTCAAGTAACTGGCTGGGAAAATGCCCAGAAAAGGGAAAAAAAATAAGACCATAGAAGGTTATTTTCTTGGTGACCAGAGGATTGCGCCATTCCTCTCTGAGGACAAAGAGATATGCTTACCATCAGGTAAAGACATAGGAGTCAAGGCCTC
>JAQQSK010004756.1:0-21242 GCA_028658325.1 Potorous gilbertii | reverse complement strand
GGTAAGTCCCTTGTGACTTCTCCTTGCTGTTTACTTTTTCATGCTTCTTCTCATTCTTGTGTTTGAAAGTCAAATTTTCTTTTCAGCTCTGGTCTTTTTATCAAGAATGCTTGAAAGTCCTCAATGTCATCAAAAGACCATATTTTCCCCTGAAGTATTATACTCAGTTTTGCTGGGTAGGTGATTCTTGGTTTTAGACCTAGTTCCTTTGACTTCTGGAATATCTTATTCCATGCCCTTTGATCCCTTAATGTAGAAGCTGCTAGGTCTTGTGTTATCCTGATTGTATTTCCACAATACTGGAATTGTTTCTTTCTAGCTGTTTGCAATATTTTCTCCTTGACCTGGGAACTCTGGAATTTGGCCACAATATTCCTAGGAGTTTCTCTTTTTGGGTATCTTTCAGGCGGTGGTTGGTGGATTCCTTGAACACTTATTTTGCCCTCTGGTTCTCGAATATCAGGGCAGTTTTCCTTGATAATTTCAAGAAAGATGATGTCTAGGCTCTTTTTTTGATCATGGCTTTCAGGTAGTCCCATAATTTTTAAATTGTCTCTCCTGGATCTATTTTCCAGGTCAGTTGTTTTTCCAATGAGATATTTCACATTCTCTTCCATTTTGTCATTCTTTTGGTTTTGTTTTGTAATTTCTTGGTGTCTCAGAAAGTCATTAGCCTCCATCTGTTCCATTCTCATTTTGAGAGAACTATTTTCTTCAGTGAGCTTTTGCACCTCTTTTTCTACTTGGCTAATTCTGCTTTTGAAAGCATTCTTTTCCTCATTGACTTTTTGAACTTTTTTTGCCAATTGAGTTAGCTTATTTTTCAAGGTGTTATTTTCTTCAGTATTTTTTTGGTTCTTCTTTATTAAGGTATTGACCCGTTTTTCATACTTTTCTTGCATCTCTATCATTTCTTTTCCCAGTTTTTCCTCCACCTGTCTAACTTGATTTTCAAAATCCTTTTTGAGCTCTTCCATGGCCTGAGCCCATGGGATACTTATTTCAGATGTATGGGATACAGGGGCCTTGACTCCTATGTCTTTACCTGATTAAGCAGTTTTCTTCTTCTTCATCTTCAGAGATGAAGGTTGGAATCATTTTCTCGAGAAAATAACCTTCTATGGTCTTAGTTTTTTTCCCTTTCTGGGCATTTTCCCAGCCAGTTACTTGACTTCTGAGAGTCCTCTCCACCCCTGGCCTAGGTCAGCCCAACTAGTGCTTGGGGTCTGAGATTCAAATGCTGCTCCCCAGCCTCAGGGCTTTTGGCGGCAGGCCTGGCTGCTTTTCAGGGTAAGATTAAATCAGGTTCTCAGGTGGGGGCAGGGCCGCCTCCCAAGCTCAGTTCCCTCAGGAGCTTTATGCGAAGACCTTTTGTAATGGAGCTGCTGCTGAGCTCCTGCCTGCTCCCCTGGCCACCTGCTTTGGGAGACTCTGGGCGCCTGCCTTGGGAGACTCTGGCCGCCACTGCCTGTGCCTCTGCTGCTGCCTCCCAAGGGGGTCCGAGTCCCGGAGACACCCTGCTCCCCTCTCAGCCCGTCTCTCTCACTGACCTGTGAGTCTGTGGGTGGAGGGACCTTCACTGCCGCTGGAGATTCCGTCCCTGACGCCTGCTCGGCTCTGCTTGCTCCTCTCAGTGCCACCCTGGCCAGGGCAGGGGTGGCCTCCGCTCTGGTCTCAGGTGCAATGGACCTTTGGGATCAGTTTTTCATGGCTCTTTGGAATAGAAATCTCCTTTGCTGTGTTGCTGCGTGGCTTTCGCTGTTCCAGAATTTGTTGGGAGTTCTTTCTAGAGGAAATCCATGGGCTATGAGTTTGGACCTAGCATAGGTGAGTCTTTCTACTCCGCCATCTTGGCTCCGCCCCTCACAAAATAATCTTATTGCATATGATTAATTGTATCATTCCTCTACTAAAATATCATTAATAGCTCCCTTTTTCTTCTAGGATAAAATGATAGAATATACAACCTCAAACTGACATTTATGACCATCCAAAATTTGGCTCCTAGTTATTTTACTGGCCTTGCTTCATACATCTCCCGCAAACACATAGACTTTTATACCAAAAATGGATTACTAGCTATTTCTTAAATGTGATATTTCATCCACTGCCTTTAGCTATTGAAAAAACAAAACAAAAGCAACGTGCCATGGGCATGGCATGACTTAGTTCTTGTGTCTGCATTTCAGAATCTTTTAAATTATTTTTGTTATTATATACTTCCAAAACACAAAATATGAATAATCGTTTTAAAGATGTTGAGTTCTAAACTTCTGTTCCTGCTTTACCACCTCCCTATTTAAAGCAAGCAGGTCAATATTTATTATGAATGTGTATTCATGCGAAACACATTTTCATATTAGCCATGTTGTCAAAGAAAATACAAAATAAAACAATAAAAATAAAGTAAAAAATGTGTATCTCAACATACATTCAAAGTTTATCAGTTCTGTCTCTGAAGGGGTATAACATTTTTCATTATGAGTTCTCTAGTCTTGAATAATTGTCTTAATAGGAATAGCAAGGTCTTTCACAATTCATCAACCTTATAACATTGCTGTTACAGTATACACCAGTCTCCTAGTTCTGGCGACTTTCCTTTCCATCAGTTTAATATGTCTTCCCAGGTTTTTCTGAATCATGCCTGCTTATTATTTCTAATAGCACCATTTAGTATTGATTGTTCATGTTTGTTTTTGAACTTATTGTAGTATGTGGTGTAGGATATTAGTCTAAATTCAATTTCTGTCTGTTTTACAGTTTCGCCTTCAGTTATTTTCTGAATGACTTGTAAAAAAAAAATCTTGGGTTGATCAAATATTGAGTTGTTTAATTAGATTATTTCTAATTCTTCCTCATCTAGTCTGTTGAAACCTTGTTATGGGCAAACTATTTACATCCCTATATGGGTGTTACCTCCCTTTAAATAAGTACCCGAAAAGACCAGCCAAAGTAGGCCAAAGTCTCCCATTGCATCCTGGGTCATCTGCAGTCATACTGATGCATTGATGAATATTTATCTGGTCACTGAACTCAGATGGCTCAGGAGGAGAAAGTGAGGTTGGTGACCTTGCACAGCCCTCACTCCCTCAAAACAAGTCAACTCTTCACATCCAGAGAAAGAACTATGAAAGTCAATCGCAGAATGTAGCAGATAATTTTTTGCGTGTATTATGTTTTGTTTTGTTATATAATATCTCCCATTAATTTTAGTTCTTCTACACAGCATGACTATAGGGAAAATGTATTTAATAGGAATGTATGTGTAAAACCTATATAGAATTGTATGCCATCTCAAGGAAGGAGGCGGGAGCTGTGGGGTATGTAGGGGGGTAAAAATCTAAGTTATATGGTAGTGATTATAGAACACTAAAAATAAATAAAATTAATCATGATAATAAAGAGTTGGGATGCCTTCCAGATCTAACAAAGGTATAAAAACTGAGTTGAGGTTTTACTTGGGCCTTAGTTTTTCTAAGAAGGTTTGAGTACCAGACAAGGACACTGGGAAGGTGCTAAGGATCCCCGTGGGTTTGAGGACTCAGATGTCATGCTTCCCTTTCTGGTATGGTCAGACAGTTGCACCTGTCTGTTGAATCATGGTCAGGCAGAGGAAGCCATGTCTGTGGATTACTTTGGGGTTTATTGACTGAAAGTGTTTGGCCAGATGAGGACTTGGGGAAATTAATAAGGAGCCCTCCAGCTTTGAGAATGCAGGTGTCATGTTTCCTTCTCTGGTAACTATAGTCAGGTAGTTGGGGTTCAACTGTCTGTTGAATTCAGGCAGAGGAAGCCGTACTTGTTGACTTTTAATTCCTCTGTTTTTCCTTTAAGGTTCAGGGTGCTGACTCTTCTAAACTAGATGACTATGTATATTTTTTGTTAAAGGATTGATACATGTTTATTTTTAAAGTGACTGTTAACCCCTCAAAAAAAAAAGTCAAGCACAAGTCATATCATCATTTCTCTGATGCCATGGTCTTCTTCTAAAACGAAGGACAAACACAGACCACAATAGTATTCCATCACAATCATATATCACTACTTGTTTAGCCATTTCTCAAAGGATGAGCATCCCTACAATTTCCAATTCTTTGCCACCACAAAAAGGGCTTCCATAATTATTTTCATACAAACATGTTTTTTTTTCCTTTACTTAGATCTCTTTGTGATACACAACTAATAGCGTATTCATAGGTCATAAGGTATACACTTCAAATGTTCTGAAGTATGATTGGACTAGTTCACAAATCCACCAATGTGTATTAATGTCCAATATTTCCATGTCCTTTCCAGGATTTGTGGTTTTACGTTTCTGTCATGTTAGCCAATCTGACAGAAGTGAAGTAGTCCCTCAGAGATGTTTCCATTTCCATTTTTCTAAGTATTAGGGATATAGAGTTTTTTCTTCATGTGAATATTGATAGCTTTGATTTATTCCTCTGAAAACTGCCTGTGCCTATCCTTTGATCATTAATCAACGAAGAAATGGGGTCTTTTTAAAATAAAATTTCCTCAGTATCCTGCACATTTGAGAACCAAAGCCTTGATTACAGGAAATTGTCGTGAAATTTCCCCCCAAGTTTCCTGTTATCCTTTTAATTTGGGTTTCATTAATTTGTTTTTGTTTAACTTGCAAGAGATTTTTAATTTTATATAATCAATCAATAAATAAGTTTCATGTCCTGTGATCCATTCTGCCCATTCATTGTTCATCAACTCTTCCTTTATCCATAAATCTATGAGGTACATTTTTCAATGGTTCCCTAATTTATTTGTGATATCCCCCATCATGTCTAAATCATCTATACACATTGACTTTACCTTGGTACACAGTATGACGTGTTGGTCTATGCCTAGTTTCTGCAAAGTTACTTTCCAGTACTCTAATAAGATTTTGTCAAATATAAATTTCTTAACTCAAAAACTTAGATCTTTGTTTTTATCTAACATTGCTTACTAAATCAGGAGAACATTTTCCTCAAGTTTATTCCCATTATAGATAATACTTGCCCTTGGTGTTAGGTAGATACTGCTTGTCATTTTAAGAAAGATTCCATTGATCTCTATTCTTTGCAGCATTTTTAGATAGAGATGCATGTTCTATTTTGTCGAAGGGGTTTTATGCATCTGTTGATATAATCATATGATTTTATTGTTTTTTCTTTTCAATAATATATTATTTTATTACAATTGCACATCAAGACAATTTTCAGCATTCATATTTACAATATTTTGAATTCCAAATATTTCTTCCTCACTTCTACCTTTCCCTTTCCTTTTCTGAAAGTGGTACATAATTTGACATAGGTAATACATGCACTATCATTAAAACAATTTCCATATTAGTCACAGTTGTGAAAGAAGAAACAGATCCAAAGGAAAAAAAGCATGAAGAAGAATAAAACAGGTGAAAAAGGTAAACTTCCTTTCTAGTTCTGGGAGCAAAGATAGTAGAGTGATCTCCCTCCCCTAGTTGACCTTAATGAGGCCAGAGAATATCTACCTAGGAAAAATCAGATAACATTTGGAGCAACAGAAGGGATAAACAGTCTGTTAGCCCATGGAGCTAGGAAGATCACTAAGAAGAGTCCCACTTGCGGTGGTTGAAGGGGACCAGTGCAGGATCAGAGCTGACCGAGACAGTTCCACTTCAGCAAACTGGGAGAAGATCCTGAGGTCTAGGGGGATGAAGGTAGGAAGCACCAACGTAAAGACCCTAGGTATGCCTCAGTACTCCAGGGGAATAGGGAAGACCCTATTGCCTATGCTGTAGCTCAGCAGAGGAGACCTCCTGTGGCCAGACTACTGCCCCCCAAATTTAACGATCTAGCTCCAGGGAAACTGTAGGGAAACCTAAAAAGACATCACCTGGCCTCTGCTTTCCAACACCATCCAGCTCAGCACCAGGTAAGCATCATCATTTTAGCTTCTAGATCAAAGAAGCAGAGGCTACATACCACACACAGACATTCAAGTTTTAGGCACAAGAACTGTAAGACAGAGCTCCTTATGCCCCAGATACCGAGGTCTACTTTAAAAGTCAGGAAAAGGGTGATTATCATGAGAAAAAGCGAAGTAGAAAAGACCATAGAATTTTTCCATGTGGACAAGGATTAAAACATAAATGCCAAAGGGATCAACATTGAGAATGTACACCCATCTGAAACTACAGAAGGGAATATGAACTTATCTTAAGCAGAAAGAGTCTTGTTGGAAGAGCTCAGGAATGATTTAAAAGTCAAATGAGAGAAATAGAAGAAAAACTGAGCAATAACTTTAAAAATGTGAAAAAAAGAAATCACGGAAGAATTTAAAAGGACAATTGGACAAATGGAAAAGGAAGTACAAAACCTAAGTGGAGAACATAACTTCTTAAAAGGAACAATTGAACAGATGGAAAAGGAGATGCAAAAGTTGACTGAAGAAAAGAATTTGATAAAAATTAGAGTCTGGGACGTAGAAGCTAAGGAATGGATGAGACATTAAGAACCAGTCAAACAGAATTTAAAGAATGAAAAAATAGAAGAAAATATAAAATATCTAATTGGAAAAACAATTGACTTGGCAAATAGATCCAGGAGAGAAAATCTAAGAATTGCTGGTCCATAGAAAGCCATGATAAAAAAAAAATGAGTCCGGACAATATCATCTAAGAAATCATCAAGGAAAATTGCCCAGAAGTCCTAGATTCAGAGGGGACAGGAGAGAAAATCTAAGAATTGCTGGTCAGGAGAGAAAATGTAAGAATTTCTGGTCCATAGAAAGCCATGATAAAAAAAAAAGAGTCCGGACAATATCATCCAAGAAATCATCAAGGAAAATTGCCCAGAAGTCCTAGATTCAGAGGAGAAAATAGTCAGTGAAAGAATCTACCATTCATCTCCTTAAAGGGACCTTAAGCTCAAAACATCAAGGAATATCGTTGCCAAATTCCAGAACTATCAAGTGAAGAAGAAAATCTGCAAGGAGTCAAAATTAAACAATTCAAATATTGAAAAGCTATAGTGAGGATCACACAGGACCTTGCAGCTTCTAAATTAAAAGATCACAGGAATTGGAATATGATATTCTGTAAGGCAAACGAGCTAGGACTGCAACCAAGGATTAATTACCTTGTTTGAGCATAATATTTCAGGCAAAAATATGGAAATTCAATGAAATAAGGTATTTACAGATTTTCCTGATGAAAGGGCCAAAAGTCAATAGAAAATTTGACCTTCAAACACAGCTCTTAAGAGAGTCATAGAAAGGTAAATAGGGGGAAAAAACAACAACATGTTTCTCAATATGGGAAAACTGTTTATATCCCTAAAAGGGAAGATGATGCTTGTTCATCTTGAGGACTGTATATTTATTATGGCATATAAAAGGGATATACATAGATAGATAGAGTGACTATAAAATCATTGATGTGATGATAACAAATGTGATTTAATATTGCAACAGGGATTGTAATGGGAGATGTGAAAAGAAGGAGGCAGAAAAAAATAAATTCAATTACAGGAAGAAACACAAAAATATAGTACAGTAGGAAGAAAGAGTGGATGGAGATGAGCGTTGTTTGAGAAGTAATCTCATCTGATTGGATTCAAGGAGGGTACAGCAAACTCAGTTAAGTATAGAAATACAACTAGCTCTAGAAGCAGTATGAAGGGAAAGGGGAAAGAAAGGGAGGGGAAGACAAAAGGGAGAGAAAAACTGGTAAGAGAAAAGGGGAATAAAAGAAAAGGGGGCTGAAAGAAGGTAGGGAAGACTGAGTGAGGCAGTGGTCAAAATTTAAAACTCTATTTTGAAGGGAAGGAGAGAAGAGAGAACCAACAGCATAAACAGTAGGAAAGAAGGTGGAGGGAAAGACACAAATAGTAATCATAAATGTGAGTGTGAATGGAATGAACTCTCCCATAAAGCAGAGTGGGATAGTCGAATGGATTAAAAACCATAATCCCAAAACATGATCTTTACAAGAAACACATTTGAATCGGGGTGATACACACAGGATAAAGGTAAAAGGTTGGAGCAAAATATATTGTTCATACACTGATGTAAGAACAGCAGGGTAGCAATACTAATTTCAGACAAAACAAAAGTAGAAATAGATCGAATCAAAAGAGATAAAGAAGGAAATTATATCCTGCTGTTGGCACCATAGACAATGATGCAATTTCATTACTAAACATGTATGCCTAAAGGAGTCCAGCATCCAAATTCTTAGAGGAGAAGTTAAGGGAGTTATAGGAAGAAATAGACAGCAAAACTATACTAGTGAGGGACCTCAACCTCCCCCTCTCTAAACTTGATAAATCTAACCTCAAAATAAACAAGAAGCTGAACAGACGAATAAACCTCTAGATAAGGGAGATATGAGACATCTTTGGAGAAAACTGAATGGGGATAGAAAGGAATACACTTTGTTTCTGAGTGGTACATGGCACATATACAAAAATTGACCAAGTAATAGAACATGAAAACCTCACCATAAGGTGCAGAAATGCAGAGATAATCAAGACATCCTTCTCAGATCATAATACAGTAAAAACTATATGCAAGCAAAGGTCATGGAAATGTAAGCCAAAAACTAATTGAAAACTAAGCAATCTGACGCTAAAGAATGAGTGGAATAAACCACAAATTATAGAAACAGTCAACAACTTCATTCAAGAAAATGACAATAATGAGACAACCTACCAAATATTATGGAATACTGCAAAAGCAATTATTAGAGGAAGTTTTATATCTTTGAATGCCTATGTATATAAACTAGAGAAAGAGGAAATCAATGAATTGGGCATGCAACTGAAAAAGCTAGAAAAAGAACAAATTGAAAATATTCAAGTAAATATCAAATTAGAAAAACTGAAAACCAAAGGAGAGATTAATTAAGTTGAAATTAAGAAAACTATGGAACTAATAAATAAAACTAGGTGTTTATTTTATGAAAAATCCATTAAAATTGATAATTTTGGGGCCAATTTGGTCAATTTTATTAAAAATAAGAAAGAATAAAACCAAATTACCAATATTAAAAATGAAAACGGTGAACTAATATACAATGAGAAGGAAGTTAAAACAATAATTAGAAATTATTTTGGCCAAAGGTATGCCCACAAATTCGACAATCTAAGTGAGATGGGTGATTAATTTTTAAAAAACATAAATTTGTCAGATTAACAGAAGTAGAATTTGAGCTCTCAAATAACTCCATCTCAGAAAAAAAGCAACCATTGAGGAACTCCTCAGGAAAAAATCGACAGGCCCCGATGGATTTACAAGTGAATTCTATCAAACATTTAAAGAGCAGTTAATTCCAATACTATATAGACTATTTGGAAATATTGCCAAAGAAGGATTCCTATGAAATTCAAATATGTTTTTGATACCTAACCAGGGAGAGCCAAAACAGGGAAAGAAAGTGATAGATTTTCTTTATAAATATTTTTCTAATGAATATAGATGCAAAAATTTTAGATAATATATTAGCAAATAATACAGCAACTTATAACAAGAACAATACATTATGAACAGGTAGGATTTATACCAGGAATGCAGGACTGGTTCAATATTGTGAAAAGTAACAGCAGTATTGATCATATCAACAACAAAATTAATAGAAACTATATGATTACCTCAATAGGTGCAAAAGATTTTTTGACAAAATACAACACATATTCCCATTGAAAACAGTACAACACATAGGAATAAATGAAATTTTCCATAAAATAATAAGCAGTATCTACCTAAAACTTTCAGTAAGCCTTATATGCAATAGGGACATGCTAGATGCATTCTCAATGAAATCAGGGGTGAAACAAGGATGTTCATTATCATCACTGTTATTTAATATGGTATTAGAAATGCTAGCTGTAGCACTTAGAGAAGAAAAAGAAATTGAAGGAATTAGTACAGTCGAAAAAGAAAAAGAAACTAAGTTATCAGTCTTTGCAGATGACATGATGATATACTTAGAGAATCCCAGAGAATCAAGTAAAAAACTACTTGAAATAATAAACAACTTTGGAAAAGTTGCAGGTTACAAAATAAACCCACACAAATCATCTGTATTTCTATTTATTATTAACAAAGCCCAATGTTAAGAGATAGAAAGAGATATCCCATTTAAATTTATGGTAGACACTATAAAAGATCTGGGAGGATGCCTGCCAAAACAAACCCAGGGTAGTTAAAATTACAAAGCACTTTTCCCACAAATAGAGTCAGATCTAAGTAAGTAAGAAAACGTCAGTTGCCTGAAGGTGGGCAAAACCAATATAATAAAAATGACCATTTTATCTAAATCGATTTACTTATTCAGTGCCATACCAATCAAACTATCAGATAATTATTTTCTGGAGCTAGAGAAAACAATATCATAATTCATCTCGAAGAAGAAGAGGTCCAGAACATCCAGGCATCTAATGAAAATAAATACTAGGAAAGTTGGCCTAGCTCTACCAGATCTCATATTGCATTATAAAACAGCAATTAATAAAACCACTTGGTGGTAGCTAAGAAACAGAAGAGTAGACCAGTGTAATATGTAATGTACTCAAGACATAGTAGTAAATGAATAAGGCGATTTACAGTTTGGTAAACTCAAGGATCCCAGCTTGTGGGATAAGAACTCTATGTTTGACAAAATTTGCTGGGAAAACTGGATAACAGTATGACAGAAACTAGGTATAGGCCAATGCCTGACAATTTCCACAAGAATAAAGTCCAAATGGATACATGATCTAGGTATAAAGCTTGATACTATAAACAAATTAGTGGAAAAAGGAATAGTGCATTTGTCAGATTTATGGAGAAGGGAAGAATTTTTACTAAACAAGAGATATAAAACATTATGAAGTATAAAATGGATAATTTTGATTACATTAAATTGAAAAGTTTTTGCACAGCCAACCCCAATGCAACCAAGATTAAGAGAGAAGCAGAAAACTGAGAAATAAGTTTTCCAAAAAGTGTCTGGGACAAAGGCCTCATTTCTAAAATATATAGAGAACTGAGTTAAATATACAATACAATTCATTCCCCAGTTGATAAAAGGTCAAAGGATTTGAAGAGGCAGTTCTCAGAGGAAGAAATTAAAACTATCTACAGTCATATGAAAAAATGCACTAAATCACTTTTGATTAGAAAGGTGAAAATCAGAACAACTCTGAGATACCACATCACACGTCTCAGATGGGCTAACATGACAGAATATGAAGATGATAAATATTGGAGTTGTGGGAGAGTTGGAACACTAATTCATTGTTGGTGAAGCTGTGAGCTGCTTCAACAATTTTGGAGAGCAATTTGAAACTCTGCCCAAGGGGCTAAAAAAATGTGCAAACCCTTTGACTCAGCAATACTACTTTTAGGACTGTATCCCTAAGAAATCATAAAAATGGGAAAGGGTTCCACATGTACAAAAATACTTATAGCAGCTCTCTTTGTGGTGGTCAAAAACTGGAAATCAACGGGATGCCCTTCAGTTGGGGAATGACTAAATAAATTGTGGTATATGAATGCAATGGAATACTCTTGTGCTACAAGAAATGATGAACAGGAGTACTTCAGAGACACCTTATATGACCTGATGCTAAGCAAAAGGAGTAGAACCAGGAGAACTTTGCACATGGCGACAACCACAATGTGTGAGGATTTTCTTTGGTAAATTTAGCTCTTCACTGAAATGCAAGGACTTAAAAATTCCCCAATGATCTCTTAAGGCAAAATGTCTTCCACCTCCAGAGAAAGAACTATGAAATTGGATTGCAGAATGTAGCTGATCATTTTCTTTTACATTACATTTTGGTTTGTTTTATGATTTCTCCCATTCATTTTAATTTTTCTGTGCAACATGACTGAGGCGAAAATGTATTTTAACAGGAATGTATGTGTAGAACCTTTATACCATCTCAGGGACGGAGTATGGAGGGAGCGGGGAAGAAGGTGTAGGGAGGGGAAAGAAATCTAAGTTACATTGTAGAACACAGAATACAAATAATAAAATATTAATTCCAAGTTTAGCATTTAAATCCAGAATGTATTTTACTCCCTATAAATACCATATATGTTTGATTTTTATTGAAAACTAAGGGGAAAACATTTTTAATAACAAAAATAAAAATGTTTTATCCTAATGAAATACGCCTTGTTTAAAGGACGCATAGATGTTTCATCTTCGGAGGGTCAGTTCTGATTAAGATGACTTGTGGAACCTAACGATATTTTGGTGTTGTCATGCAATTTTCTTTCCGCCCTTGCAACTTTCCTACTTCCATTATTTCATTCTTATTCAATTTTTGGGGGGGAAATAATTCTGAAAATGTTTCATTAAATAAAATATTTATCTAGACGTATATCTAACAATATATTTAATGATTGTATAGTTCCTTTTCTATAGGATGAGGAAAAGTACTAATTCAAATGAGGTAGTTGATGGGATAGAGCCATTATTTCTCTATTGATATTTGTCTTCTTGATTCTAATATGGTACCTTTTTAGAAAACGAATGGAGGTAAGGATGAGGAAAATACCAATTAACAACGGTATCGTTATTGATTAGATGATAGTTGATTCCCTTTAAATCAATGTACAATCTTACTTAATTTGACTACTTATAAGAATGTCTTATGAATAGTTAGAATTCAAAACATTTTCTCCTACAAAGATTTTCTAAAAATATTTGTTCATTTCCCCACACACAAAATTGCATGACATGATTCAAATAAAAGTCAGAAGAGTTAAGTAGGCTTTCCTCAATATATTTAGAATTTGTGAAAGTGTACTCACAGGATGCAGTGAAAAGACAGAAAGTAGCCAAATATTCAGAAAAAGAAAATGCATTTTGATGTAGTACAAACAATGAGAAAAAAAAATACTCCTCTGAATGAGAAAACTGGCTCACATCTCTTAATCCTGGGAATTTCTCCAAGATAGCCTCATATTCTAGTTGAGAATAAGTTAAATACTTAGGAATAGCATTATGCTAGTGACAATTGCATGTTTTCATTTAAATTCTATTCTCTTCCAGCCTAATATTTTTCTTCAGTCTCATAAGTATCAGGATTGAGATCAAATAAAAAATAACATATAGCTAAATACTAAATACAAAATCTGACGTTTTTGTTCTTTTTCCTCTTTGCTCTTCTATGTTCTTCGCTGTTCTATTCTTTTCTCTTCTTTTTTTCCCTCTCCCTCTTCTCTCCTTTTCCTAAACTTAGGGATTTAGCAATATTTATTAATTCCCAAAGAAATTTTTCTCTTACTGCCTCCAAATATATGAAAACTTTTTTGATTTTATTAAACACTTGTTTTGTTGCTCTTGAAATATACAAAAAGAAAATATATTTAATTAATTATTTTCCTTGACTATAATTAAAAACTTCCTCACCGTCATAGCAATGAAGCATTGGAATTGACTTCCACGCAAGTGTAATTGATCTTTAAACTACGACGTAATTTTCAGTTCTAGACATGTGAAGGAACAGAATAGAGAAGTAAATCTTCCACTCTGAGTGGTCAACCTGCTTCTGAAAATGATATCTCATTCTTAGCTAGGCTGATTCTGAGAACACAGATAAAATTAATTTCTGGGACTACACTAAATAACTTTTCCCCCAATAGCAAAATCTGCCAAAACTTGCCTTCTTCTCATATAATATTCAAAAATTTTGAGATTTCAAGTCTCTGATGAACCATTGGATCAAATTTTGTGGAAATTTTCCATCATAAATATTTTGAAATAGATTATAAATACTGTGAGATTTCTCATATTTTTAATTTACTTCTTATTTCCTTTCACTGTTATGTATGAATGTCCTTACAATTATTTAATTTTTAATTGTCTCATGACAAGCTTTCTTCAGACTTCTTTTAATATTCCACTACTCTTTGTTAGTTTCTAAGGAAAATCTATTGACATTATAGTTTGCAAATGATCTTACCATTCCAAACTATATCGCCATTAAGTTTCAAATCTTCTTGGACTGAAATCAAGTGCTCACTGCTTTACTTGGTTTGCTTATTTTTTTGATTAATTATATTTTGGCAACTAATTAACACTAACTAATTTTTAAGCATGAAAATGTTACCAGATGCACACACACATCCATATATTATGCATATACATACATAGTCACACATACACACAAACAAAAACACACATAAACATATATATATATACACACACATGTATTTTTTGAATAGATCACATCACAACTACCACACTTTTACAGAGTGCTGTATTTCAGTTTTCCTTCTAGTTTGACATTTTGAATCAGGTTTTTTTTTTTTTTGTAACTGAACAATAGTTATGACTCCATATAGCTAAGGGAAAGTAATTTTCACATACACCTATCCTCATTTTGTTTCTGCTTAAATTTAATAAATTCTATGACATCCTTTAGTATAAAAGTGTGTAAAGGATATAAAGAAGTTTTCAAAGGAAAGCATTTAAACTATTAAAAACCACATGAACAATTACTCTACATCAGTAATAATCAAAGAAATACATATTAAATCAGCACTTATCTTCCACATTAGACTCATCAGTTTGTCAAAGATAACAAAGAGGAAAAGGGCAAACATTGAAAAATTTGCAAAAAACAGGCTCATGTTATGCACTTTTGGTGGAGCTGTGGTCTGGTATAACCTTTCTGGAAGGCAATTTGAAATCATTCACCAAAAGTCCCTAAATTATTCATATCCTTTGACTCAGTCATATCAGGACCAATTCTATATCCCTAATACACCAAAGAAGAAAAGAAACCATAAATAGGCAAATATTAATGGAAGATTTATGTGTAGTAGCAAAAAAAAAGCAAACATAATCCTCACATATTCATAAATGACTAAGCAAGTTTGATATTTGAAAATAATAGAAAATTATTAAACAGCAAAAAATAAAGAAATGTTCAGTTTCTGAAGGAAGTGAGATGATTTATATTAATTGATGCAGAGAAGAACTATTTATTATAGGACAGTTATTTGTATAAAGACAAAAACATTAAAAATAAAAGCAACTTTGAATAACTTTAGAATCCTCATCATTACAATGAGAAATCATGATTCAAGAAGATAAAGATCAAACATGTTACCCATTTGGCACCAGAGAGATGTTATATTTAAAATGCAGAATGAGACATATTTGTGAACACAGAAAGTGTTGGAACATTTTGTTCGATTATGCAAAATTTTATTAGTTTTTGCAGTTCAGTATGATGGGAGTGGCAGTAATGTAACATAAATACTTCTTTAAAACCCTACAAAAATTGAAAACAAGAAAACATATACACATATATAAAGTGTACTGAAAATAATACTTCCATGTAAATGTCAAAAATGAAGTAGTTGATTTTTTGTTTTATGTACATCAATGCTCAGTATTTAAAACATTTCCCTATTTTTTTTCTTTAAAATTTATATGTACAGTCAGGTGACTACTGAGTAGTCCACAAGCTTTCACATGGTTAAACCTTCAAAATAGCTTCCAGGATATTTTCACCATCTTCCTTAATACCCACAGGTTCCAATCTATGTGTTTACTTGAGGTTTTTGCTGACTTATGTGTAAGATTTTTTGACAACATTTCAACCTCTTCAATAAATGTTTATGCATTTATTTCAAAGTATCTTCAAGGAAGCTTTATTTCTGAAACATATCGACCTTAAAGAGTATGATGACCAAATGCCTCATAAATAAAAACATAATGAAACTCCATGATTTCCTTTATGGAGAATTTATGGCAAATTTACATTTGTCCAAAATGTCTTTGTGAATCATGGATTGATTTATGTAATGAATATTTATGAAAGGATAGAGTTGTCACAAAGAATCAATATGGCTTTACCAATAATAGGCCAAGCCAGTATAATCCCAATTAAGTTTTTAAGGATTACTGTATTGTGTCCAAGTGAAACAAAATCAAGTATGTGTACAAATAATAACAGATAGGAATAGATATTCACCACAAGACTTCATCAGTAACTCTTATAAATTTGAAGGAAAATCAAGGAAATTAACTAGGGATTGGATTGGAAAAGCTAGGATGGAGAGAGTATTTTGAGTTGGAAGGTAGTAGAAAACCTACAATGATAAGGTTGTCAAAGGGAAAAAATACAGAAAACATCAAAAGCGCATAAATGCTAACCTGGGCTGGGAGAACAGGAAGGTCAGGAGCAAATGTTGCTATCCTATTGCTTCTCACAATATAACTAAAGATATCAAGTTCTCATTTCATTTTTCCTTTCATTTTCAGTTTTATCTATATATGACAGAATGAAATATTTTTTTGGCCCAAGACAACTGGGAAGGCCTACAGGAGGAGTCTATTGAACCACACTCAGAGTGGAGCAGATACCACTTTGTGTTGCTTTGACATAGACTAGAGCAGGCAGCTTCTGTGGGTTTCCAGATTTCTCAACCCAAAAATTCCAAAGACAGCTTCAAAAGTCAATGAAAAAACTCTTTCACCTGGTTGAGAGGGGAGCACAGTCTGGCCCCAGCACCAGGACAGTGGCAGTCACTGCTGCATCAGCAAGTCATTTCTGGAGTTCTCCACCTGCAGATTGTAGGAGAACCAGAAGGTTGATGCAGGTCTCAGTCATGAGTGGTGGTCCTGGGATGAGGAGTGAGTTGGTGGCAGCTGTGGAGAGGGAATCCTACTTGCAGTTCCAGAGCAGAAAAGAGTGCCTGTGGGCAAGGAGAGGAATAAACACCTCTCTGTCTCGACTATGCACTTTGGAGGAACTAAGAACTTACAGGTGTTTAGAAATATCTCAGAAAAGAGTTGCACAAAACCTCTAAAGCCTGGGGTGGTATACCTGCCACTTTACAAAGGACTCAAAAGTCAAGTAATTGTTTTTGAAAATGCCTGAAAAGGGAAAAATAAGACCGTGGAAGGTTAGTTTTTAGTGAAAATATATTTCTTCCATCCTTTCAGATGAGGAAAAGCAAAGCATACAATAAGAAGACCAAAGCATGCAACCAGAGGAAGATAGCAAGGTCAAGGCTCTTATATCCAAAGCCTCCAAAAATATCCAATGGTTTCAGGCCACAGAAGATTGGAAAAAGGATTGTGAAAATTAAGTAAAAGAGATGGAAGAAAAATTTGGAAGAAAACTGAGATCCATCCAAGAAAATCAAGAAAAATGAGTCAACATCTTGCTAAAGGAGGCCACCACAATGCTGAAGAAAATAATATCTTTAAAACACAGCTCAATTGGCAAAAGAGATCCAAAAAGCCAATGGGGAGAATGCTATAAAAACCAGAGTTAGCCAAATGGAAAAGGAGGTTCAAAAGTTCACTGAAGAAAATAGTTCTTTAAAAATTAGAATGGAGCACATGGAAGCCAATGACTTTATGAGAAACCAAGAAATTACAAAACAAAACCAAAAGAATGACAAAATGGAAGATAATGTGAAATATCTCATTGGAAAAACAACTGACCTGGAAAATAGATCCAGGAGAGACAATTTAAAAATTATGGGACTACCTGAAAGCCATGATCAAAAAAAGAGCCTAGACATCATTCTTCATGAAATTATCAAGGAAAACTGCCCTAATATTCTAGAACCAGAGGGCAAAATAAGTATTTAAGGAATCCACCTATCACTGCCTGAAAGAGATACAAAAGGAGAAAATCCTAGGGATATTGCAGCCAAATTCCAGAGTTCTCAGGTCAAGGAGAAACTATTGCAAGCAACTAGAAAGAAACATTTCGAGTATTGTGGAAATACAATTAGAACAACACAGAAACTGGCACCTTCTACATTAAGGGATCAAAGGGCTTGGCATATAATATTCCAGAAGTCAAAGAAGTAGTATGAAAACCAAGAATCACCAACCCAGCAAAACTGAGTAAAATGCTTCAAGAGAAAACAATTGTCATTCAATGATATAGAGGACTTTGAAACATTTGTGATGAAAAGAGAAGAACTAAATAGAAAATCTGACTTTCAAACACAAGAATCAAGAGAAGCATGAAAAGGCAAACACAAAAGAGAAATCATAAAGGACTTTCTAAAGTTGAACTGTTCATATTCTTGTATGTGAAATAATATTTGTAACCCTTGAGACTTTTAGCAGTATTTGGGTAATTGGTGGGATTGATTACACAGACATGTGCACATATACACACACAAACAAGCATGCATGCATGCACATGCACACACACACACATACAGAGCACAGGGTGAGTTGAATATACCTAAAAAATAAAATTAAGTGATGGGAGAGGAAAATATTGGGAGAAGAAAGGGAGAAATGGAATGGGACAAATTATCTCTCATAAAAGAAGCAAGAAAAGATTTTTCAATGGAGGAGGAAAGGGAGGTGATGAGAGGGCAAAAGTGAAGCTTACTCTCGTCACATTTAGCTTAAGGAAGGAATAGTATGCACACTCAGTTTGCTATGAAAATCTATCTTACACTACAGGAAAGTAGGAGAGAAGGAGACAAGTGGGGTGGGGGATGTTAGAAGAGAGGGCAAATGGGAGAAGGGAGCAATTAGAAGTAAACAATTTTGGGGAGGGACAAGATCGAAACAGAGATTAGAATAAATGGGAGGGCAGGATACCATAAAGGGAAATAGAGTTAGTCTCACACAACATAACTGTTATGGAAGTGTTTTGAAAGACTATACATATGCAGTCAATATTGAATTGCTTGCCTCCTCAGTGGGGTGGGTGGGAAGGAAGGAAGGGCCAGAAGTCTGAATTCAAAGTAATAGGAGCAACTGGTGAGAATTATTTTTGCATACAGCTGGGAAATAAGAAATACAAGTAATGGGGTATAGAAATCTATTTTGCCCTAAAAGAAAAGAGAGAAGATGGGGATAAGGGAAGGGAGGGGTAGGATAAAAGGGAGGGCATATTGAGGGAAGGGGTAATCAGAATGAAAAGTGTTATTGGTTAGGGAAGGGGATAGATAGATGGGGAGAAAATTTGGAAATTCAAAATTTTGTGGAAATGAATATTAAAAACTAAAAACAGTAAATAAACATTAAAAACTGTAGAGAACCTTGAGGAGTTTGAAAGTGTCCCTTATCAAAAATTCCCCTCCTCCAAGGGAGAGTAGCACACTTGAAAAGTTAAGTGTTATATTGTTCTCAGCTGCACATCCCTGAACTCAGGTGTTGAAGTTTCAGGAATCAGGGCTCCTGCCATACAGGATAACATTCGATAAAGAGGCCTTGAAGTCTCCCTTTCTGCTTATCACGATCTGTTCTGTTTCATGCCTCAGTTGCTACCCTTACGGTTTTTTACTATTTAAGCACCTTTATCTCTTATTTTATTGGCTCAGTATGTCCAGAATAAACTCAGCTTGTTCAGACTGTTGTGTCCTGCCTGTCTTTTCATCCTCGCTCTGTGAGTGCTGTAACAGCCCCGGACCTGCTGGACTGTGTTAGGGGCCCCACCCCTTCTAGACAGGAGAGTCTGGTTCATGTTGCAAGACAAGAGGAGGACCCCCGGGAGTCGAAGGGGAAAGTAGCACGCAGGAAAAAGGTGAGGGGAAGGCATGGAAGGGGCTGCTTCTTCAGCATGGTCACTTTTGCTTTGAGCTTGGTGAAATTTGTTTCACTTTAGCAATAGGCAAGAGCCTAGGTGTTTAAAAGAGACAAGCGAAATAATGATGGAGTCATGAAGTAATTTATGTGGTGAAAGGCATGAAGAACCCGGAGGAAAGGACTATAAATCTTGAAAAGTGGGAAACAGTAGGCAATCAAATGAGTGTTTATTATAGAGAGGTCAAACCAAGTGCTTCTCCTGTTATAGTATTTTCAGTTTAAAATGTACATAAAATATGTCTTCAAAAACTGAAACAAGTACTGTTAGCCACAAAAACAATAAGGGTAGATGCAGCCTCTAGTACAAAAGAGAAGGAAGACCTGATGTAGCACACAAAAATTTAAAATAGAATCTCCTCCTCCAGCTGCTTCTCCATTATACAAGCCTAGATCAGAAGTTTGTGAAAAAAATCCAAGAGCCTGAAGCGATTGTATAAAAAGTCCTTCAGCAAGCCACAGAAAGAGGAGAAGGAATATTTTTGGAAATAAGGTTAACATTGGTATTAATAGAAACCCCACATCTCGAAAACCCAGGAGTGGCTATAAGAGAACATACCCCTTTGGATTTTAAATTCTCAAAGAAATTAATCAATGGCAGAGCCAAGATGGCAGAGTAGAAAGACTCACATATGCTAGCTCTGAACCAACAGACCATAATTATCTATAAAGAGAACTCCCAAGAAATTCTGGAACAGTGGAGTCACGCAGTAACGGGATGAAGGAGATTTCCGTTGCAGAGAGCCCTGAAAAACCAGCCCAAAGGTCCATCGCGCACCAGCTGGGTGTAGAGGCTAGCCCTGCCCTGGGCGCACTGCACTGGGAGCAGCGAGCAGATCTGAGTAGGCTTCAGGGATGGAATCTCCAGCGGCCACTAAGGTCCCTCCACCCACAGATGCACAGGTCAGTGAGAGAGACGTCTGGATGGGCTGAGAGGGGAGCGGGGTATCTCCATGACTTGGGCCCCTAGAGAGGCAGTGGCAGAGGCAGTAGGCAGTCAGAGGCTCCTGGAGCAGACAGAAGCGCAGCAGAAGCTCCGTTAGAGAAGGTCGCTGCATAAAGCCCCTGAGATAACTGAGCCTGGGAGGTGGCCCGGCCCCCACCTGAGAACCTGATTTAATCTTAACCTGAATAGCAGCCCGGCCTGCCGCCGAAAGCCCTGAAGCTAGGGAGTACCATTTGAATATCATACCCCAAGTACTAGCTTGGCAGATCTAGGTGTGGGTGGACTGGAATTTCAGAAGTCAAGTAACTGGCTGGGAAAATGCCCCGAAAAGGAAAAAAAAATAAGACCATAGAAAGTTACTTTCTTGGGGACCAGATGATTGCGTCATTCCTTTCTGATGAAGAAGATCAATGCTTACCATCAGATAAAGACATAGGAGTAAAGGCCTCTGTATCCCAAACATCAGAAATAGATATCCAATGGGCCAGGCCTTGGAAGGGCTCAAAAATGATTTTGTAAATCAAGTTAGACAGGTGGATAAAAACTGGGAAGAGAAATGAGAGAGATGTGGGAAAAGCATGAAAAATGGGTCAATACCTTGCAAAAGGAGACCCCAAAAAAATGCTGAAGAAAATAACACCTTGAAAAATAGGCTAACTCAATTTGCAAAAGAGGTTCAAGAAGTCAATGAGGAGAAGAATGCTTTCAAAAGCAGAGTTGGTCAAGTGGAAAAAGAGGTGCAAA
>JAQQSK010004755.1:0-25298 GCA_028658325.1 Potorous gilbertii | reverse complement strand
CACCCCCTGGCCTAGATCCGCCCCGCTAGTGCTTGGGATCTGAGATTCAAATGCTCCCATCCAGTTACTTGACTTCTGAGAGTCCTCTCCACCCCAGTCTAGGTCCGCCCAGCTAGTGCTTGGGGTCTGAGATTCAAATGCTGCTCCCCAGCCTCAGGGCTTTTGGCGGCAGGCCTGACTGCTCTTCAATGGGAGCTTTTCTGCTGGTTCTCAGGTGGGGGCAGGGCCGCCTCCCAGGCTCAGTTCCCTTAGGGGGTTTATGCAGAGATGTTTTGTCATGGAGCTGCGGTGGAGCTCCTGCCTGCTCTGGGAGTCTCTGGCCTCAGCTGCTTCTGCCTCTGCCCTGGCCACAACCTCCCGAGGGGGTCTGAGTCCCGGAGATACCCCGCTCCCCTCTCAGCCCGTCTCTCTCACTGACCTGTGCATCTGTGGGTGGAGGGACCTTTGCGACCGCCGAAGATTCAGGTCCCTGAAGCCTGCTGGGCTCTGCTCGCTCCTCTCAGTGCCACGCGGCTGGGGCAGGGCAGGACAGGGCTCCGCCGGGCAGGGCTCCGCTCCCGTCTGGGTCTCGATGGACCCCTGGGATTGGTTTTTCAGGGCTCTCTGCAACGGAAATCTCCTTCACTGTGTTTCTGTGTGGCTTCCCCTGTTCCAGAATTTGTCAGGAGTTCTTTTTACAGGAAATCTATGGGCTGTGGGTTCAGAGCTAGCAAATGTGAGTCTTTCTGCTCCGCCATCTTGGCTCTGCCCCCCTCAGAATTCCTTTTTTTTTTGAGACAATCAAAGTTAAGTGACTTGCCAGAGTCACACAGCTAGCAAGTGCCTGAGGTTAAATTTGAACTCAGGTCCTCCTGATTCCAGGGCCAGTGCTCTACCCACTGTATCACTTAGCTGCTCCCAAGGATGTCCCTCTTAAGGGATGAAGGTTCCCCTGAGGAAATACCAGTCAGGTTAAGGAAACTATAGCTTGGACCTTGGAAGCTATTACAATGGGCAATAACAACCAGTGGAGTGTGCCTGTGTGTAATGGTAATTTAAATGGGAAGATCTTTCCAATCTATTAATAGGCCCATGTGACCTGCTTAAGTCAGATGGAAGCCTGAGTCATATGAGTTTAAGTCACATGGAACAGGAAGGGGTTGAGCAGGAAGAAGCAGAGCTAGAGCAGAGCTAAGAAAAAAATTGGTGAGAGTAGTCAGAGCTAGGAAGGATGCAGGCAATAAGGCAGCTGGCTAGTGTTAGTGAGAGATTTAGTTGGTGATTTGTTTAAGGGAGCTGGTTTGTGGGAAACCTGCAAAGGGAAGGCTTGGGGATGGCATATAGGTGTGCATAGATGTGTTTGTTACTATGATGGATTTGGTGTCTGAATAAATGTTTTGGTCCTGTCTTCCATGTGGAGAATCTGTTATACTTCACAGTTCAGAATTGTGCAAAAACCATAGGCTCTGTGAATATCACATTGGTGCAACGTGCTTCTATAAGAACTCATTTCACTTCTCCCCTAGCCCTTAGGCTCCAAGATCTCTAGTATTTTGCCCTGAGAAGTCACAGAGGCACCTAAAGATCTATCACTCTGAATCTCAAAGATCCAAGGGAACATTATCCCAGGACGTGAAGGTAAACAAAGAGACTAGGGTGATGTAGGCCAAGACAAAGTAGGGCTGACCACCCCTCCAAAAGTTCAGCCAAGGGCAAAGCCTAGCCCTAATGCACAAAACCTCAATTTAGGAACCAAGGCTGAAGAGGTCAGTAAACACAAAAAAATACAGACCACTATAAAGAATCATTAAAAATTCAAAGATACCCTAAAAACAAACTAGGAGAGAGTAACTTCCCAACAACTTTAAGCAGATATAAAAGGTGAAATGTATCTGTACGAATAACCAAAAGAAATGAAGCAAAACATTTAAAATTTTTAAAAAGCGTTGGAAGAAATCATTGGAAGAATAAATAGTTTAAAGAACAAAGTGGTAAACTTATCCAAATAATGGGGCCCCTGAAAATTAGAACAGACCAAAGAGAAGTCAATAACTACATGAGATAGCAAAGACTATCAGAACAAAATAAAATTATTTTGAAAAGAAGAAAATGAGAACTGATAGTTTAAACACACACACACACACACACACACACACACACACACACACACACACAACTAACCTGAACAACAGATTTAAGAAAAAGAATCCAGGAAATCATTAGAATCAGGAATTCAATTATGACTTTTACAAGATGTGGACATTTTATTTCAAAAAATCGTAAATGAAAGCTAGCCAAATCTATTAGCATCAGAGGACAAAGAGGAAAAAAAAAAGAGAAAGAATCTACCTCCTGAAAGAAATCCCACATGGAAAAGTTCCAGGATATCATAGCCAAAATTCAGAATTTCCTCATCAAAGAAAAATATATTTCAAGCGGCCAGAAAGAAGGAATTCAAATGCCAAAGAATCATAGTCAGGATCCTAAAAGAACTGCCAATTTCTATTAAAAATGAGATGAGATCTTAGAGCACAATATTCCAAAGGCCAAAAAGTACAGCCTTACAAGCAATAGTAATTTACACTGCAAAGATGAGTATAATCACAGAAGGGGAAATGAACGATGAGTGAAATAGACAACTTTCCAGTGTTCCTGATAGAAAAAACAGAACTGAACAGGAATTTTGAAATGCAGACACAAGGATCAAGATATACAGAGAAAAGTAAATTTATTCAAACAATTGAAAAGGGCTATAAAATGAAGTGCTAACACTCTAAAGGGGTGAGAAGAAACAAGTATACCTTCAGAACATTAATATTCTCAAATGGTATTGAGAGAAGAAAAACGGAGAACTTGGAGGTGAATTGACTTTGTTCTCAAGCATTCAAGAAGGAAAGAAAAGTAAAGGTAAAAGAAATACACTAGTGTACAAAGGAGGAAGATGAGGTAGGATTTAATGTTTCTTATAATTAGAATGTGTGAGAAGAAGAGTACCCAAACATGGAAGGAGGATGTAAGCATTAGGTAAAGTTCCTTCTTAATTAAACCGGTCAAAGAAGGGTTGAACAGACATGCATCCACTCATATACAAACACACAGATCCTTGTATCTCTATTAGCTTGTATCAGTAACCACCCCAACATACACATGGGGGCCTGCTATCACAGGTTCTTAGATCTGCCTTCATAACAAGAAAGGTAACTTTGGAGGCAACTAATCACTTTAATCAAACACATATATCATTTCTTTAATCAAGCACATATATTATTCACCTAGTTCAGGGGAGTCAGCACCCTGAACTTTAGAAAAAATACAGAGAAATCAAAGATCAACAGATGTAGCTTCCTCTGTCTATACATAATCAATTCCTACTTCACAAATCAGCGACAGGTCCAACTCTCTGTCCGTAGTTACCAGAGATGGAAGCACCAACATCTGGGTTTTCAAAGCTGGGGACACTGCTTAGTGGCTTCCCAGAGTCTCATCTGCCAAACAAACCTTCTTCCACAAACAAAGCCCCCAAGTAAAACTGTACTCCTGAGTCTTTATACACTTTTTAAAGTCAGAGGGCCTGTACTTCTGAGTCTTTATACACTTTTTAAAGTCAGAGGGCATCATGTCCCTTGAGAACCAGTGCCTCATTTACAAGAGGTGTGGGCCTCCTGCAAATCTTCCCAGGCCCCACAATAGGTGGAAAAGATCCTCCTTAATCACATTATTCAATCAGAGGCACTTTAAGTAAAACAAAAACAGCCTAAGATCCTACTTTGCTTGGGTTCATATAGCTATCATCTTATATATCTCCTCCATTTTGTGACTAAACTCCTTATGAGAAGGCCATATGCAAAAGGTATCTGATTCTATTTCCTTTCCTCTCACTTTATTCTTGATTCTGTATAGTCTGGCTTCAAATTCTCCATATCATTCAATTGAAACGACTCTTTCCAAAAATACTTGTGATCTCTTGTCAAATTTAACGTTTTCTCAGTCTTTCTTCTTTTTGACCTGTGTAGCCTTTGACATTGCCAACCATCCTCTTTTTCCTTGATACTCTTCACACTAGGTTTTCATGATACTACTCTCTCCTACTTTTCCTTCTACTTGTCTGACCACTCCTTGGTGTCTTTAGCTGGATCTTCACCCTGATTGTGCCCACTATGTATGGGTATCCCACAGGTCTCTATCCTAGGTCTTCTCTTCTTCCTCTATAATATTTTACTTGGTGATCTCATTGACTTCCCATGGATTCAATTATCATCTCTCTGCTACTGATTCTCATGTCTGCTTATTCAGCCCTAATCTCTCTGCTGAATTCTATTTTCATATCTCCCAAATTATTCTCCCTCTGTCCACCTTGTCTCCCCTCCCAAGATGGCAAGCAATCTGCTTTAGGTTATACATGTGCAATCATGTTAAACATATTTCCGTATTAGTCATGTTGTGAAAGAAGAATCAGAACAAAAGGGAAAAACCACAAACAGAAAAAAAAAGTGAAAATTGTATGTTTCAATGTGCATTTAGACTCCGTAGTTCTTTCTCTGGTTAGCATTTTCTATCATAAGTCTTTTGGGATTGTCTTGGATCATTGTATTGCTGAGAAGATCTAAGTCTATCATAGTTGATCATACAATGTTGCTGTTACAGTGCGCAATGCTCTCCTGGTTCTGCTCACTTCACTCGGCACTTTGAAGGATTTTCAAGTAGTACAAAGTGCAAAGTTAAGATCATGGACCACGAATTGTTAGGAAGAAGAATTTAGACTGATCTTTCTCACTTGTCTACCACAGAACCTCTTAAACATCTCAGAACACTGTCATTGACTTTCAGAAGTAGCCAACCTCCTGATGACTGTTTCAAGACTCCAGTAAAAGGATAGCAATAAGCCTAAATTCTACTGAAATTGGTAAAGGAGAGAGTGGGAAGCGAAGATTCAGGAGAAGAGTCTGAATGCTTTGGCTAGATTTTCAGCCACTGCTCATTTTTAGAAATGAAGAAAGGAGTGACCATTATAAAACAGAAAAAAAAATTCTAATAATAATTGGACAACAGCAGGCAGGTTATATATGTTAAATTCCCTGTTCTCTCAGGTTCCTTCTCAACATATAAAAATGTGAAATGAAGGGCGTTAACTACTGTTACAGTAGATTCTTCAGGTCACAACAAGTATTCTGGTTGTTTCCCAGAATGAGCTTCTCATAACCTGCTATTATCACCCAATGTGGGAACTGTTGAAACTTATGCAAATGTGTACCTTATTTTTCACTGATTGTTTTCACGTCTAAATATTTCTCAAAAGCTTTTTCATTGTTCTCTTGCTTCAAATTATGGTCTAATATCCAAGAAAAAATTCTGCAAATTGTTCGAAGCTATCTTAAATATCATAGCATTTTTGTTCAATTTTTTTCTGCCCCTCCTGTGTATTATCCACACAGTAGGAGTGTCTTGTGTTATTGTACAGAGACACCTCTGCCACTGACTCTCACTGAGTTGCTGTATGACCTTGGGCATCTTACTGTATCACCCTTAGTGTGAGTTTCTTCATCTTTAAATAAGGGAGTTAGACTAGATCATCCTTAAATCACTCTCAGCTTTAATGACCTGGAATGTGAAGTAATATAGCATAGCACATACAGGAAAAAAACTGAGTTTAAATCCTGCCTCCAGCATTTACCATCGGGTGGCCATGAGAAAGTCATTCTACCTCTTGGTTTCATCTGTAAAATGGCAAAAGTACTCTGTGGTCCCTACCTATAATTATTTGATCAACCAAGATAACATGAAAAATGCCTTCTTGAGAGGCTATATAAACATTTTAATTATGATCCATTATCTACATATGTGAATCCTTCTCTTTTGTGTTTCAGGGTCATTTGCTTTCAGAATTAATCAAAATATAAATTCTTTTGGGTTCCTGCCTGAGCATGGGCAATTCTAATTCTCTATGTCTGACCACAGTGGAATTTATCAGGTTTATCCATTTCCAGGCATACATGATGCTTCGTTATGCCCAGTTACCAAACTGGCCTCCACTTTCTCCACAATTCTCTCCCACATCCTATCCAACCCCTATTAGCTCACCCAACTCACTTGGTCAGAAGCTGAGTTCCTCCGACCCTCCCAGACATCCCAAGATTTTCGGAGTACTTATTCTGGTTTCCTAGCCCCCATCTCCCTACAGTTTCATAGTCTCTCATCTCCCCAAAACAGAGTTGTTGATGTATGGAGCTACTGGGCCATCTTGTGGTTGCCCCTAAGAACTGAATCTTCCCTGATGTCCTAGAAGTCATTCAGAACTTATGAGCAGCAATCCCCTGTTCACTCAGTCTCAGAAAATTTCCCAGAATTTAAGTCAATAAATTTGAAAAGCTTAGAGAGGCTTATCCCCATAGTTTTATGCTAAGGGAAAAACCTATATGAGGCACTGTGAATATGTTTTATCCAGCATTGAAAGAAAGTAGTATCTATATTTCTTTTTTTTTTAAAGGTTGGAGGGATAGGAGTAGGGAGAACCAAGCAGACAATATACAATTTGACCTTATACATTTTCAATTCTCTTTTGGGTTTTTCATTGTAGCCTCATTACCCACATTACCCTCATTACCCACAACCCCTTTCCAACACGAGAGCTTTCATATGATTGCACTAGCCTAAGTATTGGAAGTCTACTGCCCTATGGGCTTTCATGATTGTTTCCCCTCATTTACAAGTATAAATTTTCTTAAAAGGAAAGAAAAGCAAAAAGCAAAGGAAAGAAAAGAAAAGAAAACTGCAGACAATAATACACACAAAGAGAAAGGGCATACTTTCTACTGAAACCTTTGTAGACATGAGTTGATCAGTCCATCAATTAGTGTTCATTACACTCCTGTTGTGAACCAGAAATTGTGCCATATGTTAGTGATACAAAAACAGAAATTAAATAACCCCTACCCTTAGGTAACTTATATTCTGTGTGTGTGTATGTGTGTGTGTGTGTGTGTGTGTGTGTGTGTGCGTGTAAATGCATCCTTCCACATATAAAGGTAAGATCACCATACAGTAGCGCCTTGTAACTTGCATCTCCTGGGAATAGTATGTCCCCAAGGAAAGGCTATTAGGAGCCAGGGTCAGGTATCTTCCTAAACTCCTCAAAAAGGGCATTTATGATAGGTATCTCCACTTTATCTCCTCTCACTCTTGTCTTGATTCCTTACAAATCCAGCTTCCAACCTTATCCTTTCCTTAAAACTGCTCTCTCCAAAGTTACCAAGGATCTCCCAGTCACCAAATCCAATGGTATTTTCTCAATTCTCATTCTCCTTGACCTCTCATAGTGTAATCTTTGGCACTGTTTATCACTCTTTTCTTTATACTCTCTTTTCTCTAGGTTTTGGTTATCACAAGAGGTTATCACTCTCTTCTGATTCTCTTCCTACCCATGTGATTGTTCCTTCTCTATCTCCTTTGCTAGATCCTCCTCCAGACCACACCCTCTAACTATAGGGATCTCTCAGAATTCTGCCCTGGACCCTCTTCTCCATCTATAGTACTTCACTTGATGATCTCATCAGCTCTCATGGATTTAATTACCATCCCAAGTCTAACCTATGTTGCCCCAAACCCTCTGCTGAACTTCAGTCTTACATCTCTAATTGCATTTCAGGCATCTTGAATTGGACATCCAGTACATCCAAAACAGAACTTATCTTTTCCCCCTAAATGTTCCCCACATACAGGCTTCTATTGGACTATGGAGGGCAACATCATCATCTCAATCTCTCAGGCTCGTATCCTGGGTGTCATCCTAGATTTTTTAATATCTCTTGCCTCCCATATCAAAGTTGTTGTCAAGGTGCATACACGCACGCGCGCGCACGCGCGCACACACACACACACACACACACACACCTCTAGTGGCTCCCTATTGCTTCCAGGAGCAAATATAAAATGCTCTCTTTGGCATTCAAAACCTTTTATAACTCAGTTCCTTCCCTCTTACCTTTCCTGTCTTATGCCTTACTCTCTGCCATCTACTTTGATCCAGTGACACTGATCTCCTGGCAGTACCATGTAGAAACTCTGGCATTTTTTTCTGGCTGTCCTCCATGCCTGGAACACTGTGCCTCCTCTGCTCCAACTTCTGACCTCCCTCTTTTTTTAAAACTAAACTAAAATCTAACTGTCCTATCCTAACCTAATTATCCTCAACTAAAATCCTATCTTTTACTGGTAGCCTTTCTCAACCCCCTTTTAATTCCAGTGGCTTCCTTCTATTAATTATCTCCTATTTATCCTGAATATAGTTTGATAGATAGAGATAGATAGATACAGAGATAGGTATAGATAGATATAGATTTGTTTGCATGTTGTCTCCCTAGATTGTAAACTCCTTGAAATGAGGAACTGTGTTTTGGTTTTGCTTTACATGCTAAGTGCTTACTAAATATTTGTTGACTGATTGATTCATATGTTCATACAAAATGTGTACAAGATAATGAGGGAGGGAAAACACTAGCTGGTGGGTGGGAATAAGGAAAGGCCTCATGAAAAGTAATGCTCCCATGCTGAGCTTTGAGCTTAGAGATTCTAAGTTTACCACTGAACAGATAAAGACATTCCTCCACTTATTTTCTTGATGGAAAAATGGAGAATTTAAAGAGCAAGACAAAGATACTTCAAAAGCAAGGTTACCTATGATAGAAAATAGAAATTAAGTATCAATGGGTTTGTAGGTCAATTGCATTGACCTGTACATGTTTGTCATATTATAATTGGGCAAGTCTTCTAAATCCCTCTAGAAGACCACAACTACATCAAATTATCTATGTTGATTAATTTTAGTAACATCCAATTGTTCATTAGTATATTTATCGGGAAGCAGTAGTTGGGAAAAGATGATACAATTCAAATTGGTAATTTTTTACTTTTCTCTAAACCAGTGGATTGGTGTTGTGGTGTTTGTCCTTCCTTGCTGAAGAAGACCACGCCATCAGAGAAATGATGACATGACTTGCACTTGACTTTGTTCTGACTGAGGTAGGGCTATGCAGGTCACCAGTCTCACTTTCTCCTCTTTGTAGACCAGTGGGAATATTGGTAGGGAAGGAAAGTATAAGTTTATAAAGTATAAGCACAGGAACCCTGAGAATGTCAGTGTCCCCCATCCCTACCTCCCCAGGCCACTGGTCCTGCTTCCAGTCCACCCCTCATAGCCATTATCCATGGAAACAAATCTTATACAGAAGGACCTAAATGTGTTCCCTAACGACCAACTATCACTCACAAGGAAAGCAAGTCAGTCTAGCTGAAGTAGCAAGACATTTTGATGAAGAAAAATATAGTAAGTAGCATGTGCCAGATGAGTGAAACCATCACCCCCACCTTGACCATGTCTCTTCTCAGACCCCAATGGAGATAGCCCAGGGCCCTGAACCCAGAATCTTGAGGATGGCAATGCTTCCAGCTTTGTGTTCTTAGTCATTGTCCTTGGGAAAAATGACTATGGAGATGCAGCCTGGAAATTGCTACAGGTGATCTAATCATAGCTGCTGAAGATGCAGAAAAGATTCCCTTGAGGGAAGGGACTGTCTTTTGCCTCTTTTTGTATCCCCAGTGCTTAGCACCATTCCTGATACTTGATAGGTGCTTAATAAATGTTTATTGAATTAAATTGAAAAGATATTACCATCTGCTTTGCCACAGCACCCTAAAGACTATGGGATATTTCTATCTGACTTTCAGCTGAAACCTTCTAGATCTGCAGTGTCACATTGGAATGTGACCTCCTTGAGAGCAAGAGTGGTTTTGCTTTTCTAGTTATATTTCCAAAGTTCAGCATAGTGTTTCACACATGGAAAGCAATATTTTTTTCATTCATTCATAGGTTTAAATGAAGTTCTTGGTTGCATAAGAACTTAACATATTCATTCTGTCATTGTCCCTTGCTTTCCTACCAACCATTAAGACAACCTAGTCAACTGGTACATATCTCTTAGCTTGGCATAACCATTGGACATCTAGCTGAGTCTCGAATTGAATGGTAGAGGGAGAGAAGAGAGTCTTGCATTTGGAAAACTTCACCGGGCTTTTGTGGTCCATCCCTTTTATGCCCATCCCTTTGGTCCATCATGGTATCATTTTGCTTAGGTGGTCCATCATAGCCCCTAAGCTGAGGCAGTATCTCAGAGAAGCAGAACATTGTAGTGGACAGCGTGCTTCACAGATTATAAGAGAGATCTGGGTTTCGATCCACTCTGATTTGAAGCAAATGAAATATGCAATTTGAAGCAAATGAAATAACCTCTTTGAGCCTCAGTTTCCTCACCTGGAAAATAAGAACAATAACACCCATGCTTTTTATTGTTGTCAATCATTCAGTCAACGTCCGACTCTTCGTGACCCCATGGACCATACGCATTAGGCTGTTCTCCACAATTTCTCAAAGCCTGTCCAAGCTTACGTTCACTGCTTCCATATTACTATCTATCCATCTCATTCTCTGTTACCCCTTTTCTTTTTGCCATCAATCTTTCCTAACATCAGGGTCTTTCCCAGTGAGTCCTGTCTTCTCATTATATGACTGAAGTATTAAACTTCAGCCTCAGTATTGGATCTTCCAGTGAATAACCTGAATTAATTTCTTTAAATATTGACTAATTTGATCTCCTTGATGTGCAAGGGACTCTCAAAAGTCTTCTCTAGTACCATAATTTGAAAAATTCATTCCTGCAATACTCAGCCTTCCTTATAGTCCAACTCTCACAGCCACACATTGCTATGGGAAAAACCATAGCTTTGGCTATACTGACCTTTGTCAGCAAAGTGATGTCTCTTTTTATTATGCTGTCTGGATTTTCCATATCCTTCCTGCCAAGGAGCAAGAGCCTTAATTTCATGACTGAGGTCACCATCAGCAGTGATCTTTGAGTCCAACATATTAAATCTGACACTGAAAATCTTCTCCTATTTGCCAGGAAATGATGAGATCAGTCGTCAAGATCTAAACCAGGGGTGGGAAACCTGTGACCTGGAAGCCATGTGTGACCTTCTAAATCCTTGAGTGCGGCCTTCTGGCTGAGTCCAAATCCTTTTATTAAGGGGATTTGTTCTGTGAAGTTTCGATTCAGTCAAAGGGTTGCATGTGGCCTCAAGTTCACAGATTCCCCAGCCCTGATCTAAATTTTTTTAAAACGAGGATTTTTTTTTAATGTTAATCTTCAAGCCAGCTTTTATATTCTCTTTCATCCTTCTCAAGAGGCTTCTAAATTACTCTTCATTTGGTTGATATTTCTTCCAGCAACCTTAATTCTGGCTTTTGCTTCATCCAGTCTAGCATTTCACATGATATACTCTGCATATAAGAATACCTATGCCACTTACATCAAAAGGTTGTTTGAGAATTAAATAAGGTAACATAGAGGAAATGTTTTGTATACCTTTCAGTGCTGCAGTCTGCCATGGGACTTGAAGTCAAACCTTCCTGACTGAGTCCAATTGTCTATTCCCTATGTTAAAGTGTTTCATCAACCCCAGTTACTATTATGATTAGAGAGACAGTATGCCATAGACAAAAAGGCAGCCTTGGAGGGAAGAAGATGGAATTTCAAGCCTTTGCCTCTGACACATATGAGCTGTGCAACCCTGGGCAAATCCCTAACCTTATAGTGCTTTAGGTGATTCTGTAAGACTGTAAGTTGCAGAATGATTGCCAATTTGTATTGGCAGTAGTTTGGTGGCATAGGAGTTCCCTATACCAATGCTATACTTCACAGGGGTAGGCCCTATCTTCCCTCTATTATTAAGTACCCTTCTTCCTTTAGTAGCCAATTAAGAGCTGATAATGTATTAACATTAATTTTATCAATAAATCAATCAATAAGCATTTATTAAGCACTTAAAATGTACCTGGCATTATGTTCAGCATATCAATAAAATCATAGGTCTAGAGGAGGAAAGAACCTCAGAAGACAATACCCGTCCTCCTCAGATGAGTGCTGAAGGTTAAATGACTTATCCAAATTCTCACAGCTAAGAAGCATCAGATGAATTGTATGCAGGTCCTACAACCTCAGATGCAGTATTCTTTCCACCATTCCATATTTCCTCTTTTAAGTAGCTTAGAATTCCCAAGTCTCTCCTACAGCATGATCAAATCAAAAAAGCCAAACCTATTCAACTGGAGTTAGCTATCCATTTCTATGAGCTTCAATATATATCCTTAATTATTACCAGTAGCAAACGTCTTTAGCTTTAGAAAGATTAGTTTCAGTTATCCACTAGCTGCCTCTCTCCTAGTCAATATAGAACGTAGTTACTTCATGGTACTGAATAGAGAGAGTATCTAAGAAAGAAATTGCCTTTTTGATAAGACCAAAAGGCAGGCCTTTAGGGGCACCATCTGTATACTGATCATGGCCTCTCTTCATAACCTGACTGCTATCTCCCACATCCCCATCAACATTGGCAATGAGAAGACAGTGGTAAAAACATTAAAGAAGAATTCAGAAAGTCTAGATGATTCTGTGTGTGTGTGTGTGTGTGTGTGTGTGTGTGTGTGTGTGAAAGAGAGAAGGGGAAGGGATAGGGAGGGAAGGACAGGATGGAGAAAAGGAAGGAGATGAGAGGAGACAGAGAAAGAGAGAAGAGGAGAGAGGAGAAAGAGGAAGAGCGAGAGGGAGGAGGGAAGAAGAAAGAGAGGGAGGAAGAGAGGGGGAGATTATCCTGCGTAGCCCCAGTTATTACTGTTTTGTTCATCCTGGGGTTCGTCCATTGCCGAAGAAGACCATGCCGTCAGAGAAAGGATGACATGACTTGAACTTGGATCTTGAAGAAAGAAGCAAACAAATGACTTTCAAAAGACTGAAGACTTGATCTCTCCCTCCTCAAAGAGCTCATACTATTTTATTGAGGCCTTTCCTTTGCATTTACCATATTCTCCCTTGTATTATAGTTATTTGTGCAAGTATCCTGTCTTCCTATTAGATTGTGAGCTCCTTTGGGGCAAGAACTATCCCAGTTCATCTTTTCATTCCCATACTTAGCATTGTGTTGCGTGCATTAGAGACACTTAATAAATGTTTATTTAATTAAATTGAAACATTGTGGTCTGGGGAAGGTAGGTTGCACAGTGGACAGAACACTAGACCTGGAGTCAGGAAGACCTGAGTTCAAATCCAGTCTTAGGAACTTTCCAGCTGTGTGACCCTAGGCAAATCACTTAACGCTGTTTGCCTCGGTTTTCCTCATCTGTAAAATGAGCTGGAGAAGGAAACGACAAATCACTCCTGTACCTTTGCCAAAAAAAACAAACAAAACCCAAATGGGGTCACAATGAGTTGGATATGACTGAAATGACTAAACAAATGTGGAAAAGTGGAGAAAAAGTCAGCGGTGGAAAAAGGATGGCCTGGGGTCAAATGTTTCCTCTGACGCATAATGGCTGTATAATCTTGGGCAAGTCACTTAACCTGTAGAGGAGAGGAGAGGAAGGAAAGATGGGGAGAAAAGGGAGGGGAGAGAAAAAGAAGGAGGCACGGGATATCTTAGACATCTTATATAAAGGCTTTATTTTAGTGTTAAAAAATTTTTGATGTTTCAGGAAAGGCAACAGTTTTAGAATGGTTGATCATGGTGGGAGCAACACTGCTTTAAAAATGATGGTCAAACACAAAAACAAAGATATAGCAATGTCAGAGAACATATTATTCAAATCAAGTAAGAGCCAGGCATCCACTGGCTATTCACAAGCTCTAAAACAATTTCTGAAGTTCTATCTTAGCATTCAGATGAGCAAGTTTGTGATCAAACATCCCCAGATGTGTGCTACTAAACTTCTTGATTCACCTTAAAGTTAAGCAGATTTTTCATTCTATTCCCCCAGAGTTAAATGTTTCAAATACAAAAGTTTTTCTACTTTTCTACAAAAGATAAAATGATAACAATGTATACACACATTATATTTCAGATGTGGTGACCAATGCTTCCAATATTTTTAAAGAGGAGGGGAGGAGAGGAGAGGGGAAGGGAACAGAGGAGGAGAGAAGAGATTGACTGCTTTGAAAATGTATGCCACTAGTCACAATGAGGACCTGAGTAAAATTAGATGGATGTTCTTTTGAATGATGTATGTTAAATAAATAACTTTTTACTGGCTTGAGAAGTGGTTTTATTCATCTCAGTACAGCCACTTCAGATAGCTTTTCCAAAAGATGATTTTAATATGACTGCAATGCATGTATTTTAACCAGGCTGCAAAGTCAAAAGAAAACATCCCAGTTTCTTAGCAATACCCTGATTCCCCTACCATTTATGTCTCTGTCTTTATGTCTATATTGAGCAGTGGAAGTGTGCATAGTTTATATGTAGGGGTTTCTTTCCTTTTATCATTTTCTCTCCTCAGGCATATTGGGAATCATGGAAAATGTGGTTTTAAGATTTTTAAACATGTACATAATTTGTCTTTATGTTATAACTAATGGAAAATTGTATACTTGTTTCCATCTTTATTTTTGTGGAAGCAAGTTTCTAGGGAAATATTCCTACAAGTGTTTTGTTAAAAAGTTGAAAAAAAGGAAAAGAAATAAATAAATGCAATATTAAGAGCTCTCTAGCCCTGGTTCATTTAATTTGATATGTCAAAAAAAATCAACAATGAGGTTATTACAATTTTATGGTAGGTATTTAAAATGAAATGATTTGTGTAAAATATTCTTAACCCACGTCTATAAAGCAGTGTTTTTAAAAAATAGATAGATGAATCACAATGTGAATCCAGGCTCCCTACTAGAAAAACAACTCAAAGTCCAAGTCTCAACAATAGGGAATCACTATCACTATGTTTGTTTAGAAAGTAGTGTCACTTTTGTTATTAATCAAGATACAGAGGCAAGATGGAAGTAGAGAAAGAGTAGCTTTCTGGGCTGAAAAGACCTGGATTCAAGGCTTAATTTCTGACCCTTCCTAGCTGTGTGAGCCTTGGTAAACCTCTCAGTGTCTCAAGCCACTCTGTAAGATTATATCACAGAGAATCCACTATCCCCTGAATCAATGAAATCATAGGTGTCATCCCCTTCCCTAGATGATTCCCTTTTCCTCGTGGTGATAGGTTTATAACCCAATTCATCTTTCGTCTATCTCTGGAGTAAACTGATATGGTCTCACTTTATTAAAGAGCAAATGAAAACCTGGCCCGGTTAAGCAACTTAACTAAAGTCAGTCAGTTACCAAAGAATTCTATTCTGTTTTGGTGAATGTATATCAACCTATGAACAACTTAGAGACCATAAACAATCACCCTTGAGAAGTTATCAGGAGCCATGGCAATCGAATTCAAAACAATGTAAATCCTGCAAAACATGAGTCACCCAAATGAGTCAGGAAATTAAAGTGCCAGACTGAGATGGTGAGTCATGATTCAATTGAACTGAAATTCACATTTTCCAATCCCTGGGGGCAAACATGCGCAGAGTAGTGTGTCTTCTTAAAGAAAACTCGAAATTTTTCAAATTGGAATATTGTCATAGTACTGATTTTATGACTATATTCCCAGAAGAAATCAATTATAAAGACATTGCACAGGTTGACTTGTGTTTACTGGAGAAGGCAAAAAAAGCCTGTGGGTGCTCAGAAGTTCACAAAAAACTGTAAATGGGCATTGAAGTTCATGGCATCCCAAGAATCTAAGTATTGGAAGGAACTTTAGAGTCATCTACCCCAACCTGTGGCTGATCAGGAAGCCCCTGATCATCTCTGAAAAGTGGCTACCTAGTCTCACTCATCCAGTTTAATAGTTAAGAGGAGCTCCGCCCTCATTATTAGTAATAATCTAATACTAAAGAAGTTTCACTGGATTCCTTTCTGCTCATCTGTGTTACGCATACAACCACTGCCGATGTTGCTTCACATCTATGCCTTTGGTCTCCTCGTAATCCCCTCACTATGGATCCACCTATCATGCTGGTGGCCTTCTTCTTTACATTTCATGATTCCAGTATATTCCATAGCATGTATATATGTGTATATATGTATGTGCATATATGTATACATACTACATATATATATATATGCATGCATATATATATATTAGATATATCCATCTATCATCTTTCACTGTGGACAAGTGATAAGCCTATCTATCTCCTTTTCAAGAAATGTTCAAGTCATGTCCAACTCTTTTTTAGGGTTTTCTAGGCAAAGATACTAGAGTGGTTTGCCATTTTCTTCTTCAGTTCATCTTACTGATGAGGAAGCTAATGCAAACAGAGTTAAATGACTTGCCCAGGGTCACTAGTAAGTGTCTAGTAAGCTAGTAAGTGTCTGAGGGCAGACTTAGACTTAGAAAGATGAGAATTCCTGACTTCACGTATGGCACTCTATCCACTGTGCTACCTATCCGCCTCTATCAGGTAATACATTTTCCCTTGTCAGTAGCCCCTGCTCAACTTTTTTAGCTATATCTAACTTGCTCTAGACAATGCTTCCTATAAATCTGTCCTTGACATCTTGCCATCAGCCATACTACAACTCTATCCTCCAAACCTGAAATAGAACTTTTCAATGACCAGACCTCCAGGAAACATGCTTGGAGGAATGAATTCATTTATATGTGGAAGTTTACCTTGGGCCTGAGCTACCCTACTGATTGGTGAAAAAATACAAACCCACCTATACAAACCCACTGCTATATCTAATCAACCAGAGACCATGACTACATATCTATCTACCCTAGATATCTTGCCATCTGCCCTTCCATATACCATCCCCACCCCCATCTCTTCACTTGTTTCTCTGAGAACAGTAATCAAATCAACACAATCATTGCTTCAAGAAAGGGCATACATGACACATCACTTAACCTTCCTGGGATTTAGTTTTCTCATCACTAAAAAGAGATGGCCTTTGATATGACTTACAGCTCTAAAATCTATGATCATATAGTCTATAAGCAAACTTATCTGTCCTATGCTTCCACTCATTATTCCTATGATGCCCCATCCTGAAGTCCCATCTCTGACCTTAATTTCCCTATATGTGTTTTCTTTTCATATTATAATGCAACCTCCTGGAGATCAGGAACTATCTCACTTTTATCTTTGTTTCTCAAGAACCTAGCAAAACATCTGGCGTATTGCAAGTGCTTAAAATACTTCTTCATTCATTCTTTCACCCTTTCATTGTTGAGGATCGGTCATCATTGGAAATTTGTTGTATCTATCTGTGTCTACTTTTACCCTTTGGGTTACATGCAACTTCAATTCTTCAGAGGGTATGGTGTTCCATAATTCATAACCACATAGTATCCCTAGAAGAATAATTTTTTTTTTTAGAAAACTGCCTTTACTCTATTAGTAGTTGGAAAAAATTAACTGATACAGAAAAAAGTTTAGTCAGCTGGAGAGGAATGAGAAGTTTCAAGGGGGACTTTGGCCCCCAATAAAGAGACCAGGCAGCAAGCTCCCCCAGGAGATTAAGGGGAGCCACCACTGCAAGAGTAAGAAATAAACAAACATTGTATAGACCAAGATGCTGCAACTTGAGTTCAGATCTGGCATTACCTTGGGGTGGAACCAATTCCCCATCCACTGGCTCCAGCTACAGGAGACATGGGTAGACACTGGGCTATGTTATGCAGCAAAGAAACTGCTAATGGGTGTCATTCACTGAAGGATGACAAAAGGGATTTCAAATCATTTATGTTCAAATGTACTTTCTTAAAAAAACCAAAACCAAAAAAAAAACAAAACTCAAAGAGACCTTCTGTAGAGATAACAAATATCAGTATTAGGAAATCCAATTATACAAAAAATACTACATCTAAGCTGGGGTAGATAAATTTATTTTTTGGTAACATACATTAAGTGGCACTAATTACACAGTAACTCTAAGGTAACTAACATGAAACCACAGAACTGTAGCTTTGCCACAGCTGTATGGGGCCTTGCCTTCTCTGGCTCTCCCATTTTCAAACAATTGAATAATACCCCAGAGCTATACCAATGAAAGCCTTATAAGAGGTCCTGCTCTGAAGTGACTTTGTATTTATCCCCAGAGGGCCCTGAAGCTGACAGCAACAGGACATGTTAGGTATAAAAGTAGCTAAAGCCCAATTCACAAAAGTATTACCTTTTTCTCTTTCTAAAAAGAAGCAAGAAGTTAAGAATTCCCTTGAATTAGTGCCAGATGTGCTGGTTATTAAGATGTGAAGGTTATTAAGAATGTCAGAGGGACCCTGGTGTGCACAGGTGTGTTGGACACAGACTGTCATTAAACAATCATGGTTGGCTTCTAAATACTGGTAGCAAGATGATTTCTGATTTGTAAATTTCTTAAAGTAAATTATAGATAAATGAAAAAGGCCAGTAATCATACACTAAGATTAATAAACAGCACTTCAAAAATTAACCGAGTGAGGGCTTAGGCTTTCCACTGTGTTTACAAGACAAGGCACCCGGATTTCTTCTTTCCACGTCTGGCTTGCAAAGCCGCTCTTGTGGCCATTTCAAAAACCTCCCTCACACCGTCTTTGGTCTTTGCTGAACACCCCATATACCCAAATGCACCAATTCGATTTGCCACATCTCTGCCTTCTTCAGGTGTCACCGGCTCCTGCTTCATCTTGGCCAGCTCTCGTCTCGTGTGCTCATCATTTCGAAGATCCTTCTTGTTCCCAACCAGGATAATGGGCACATTGGGACAGAAATGCTTCACCTCTGGGGTCCACTTCTCTGGGATGTTTTCTAAACTATCAGGGCTATCGATGGAAAAACACATAAGTATAACATCGGTGTCTGGGTAGGAGAGAGGTCTAAGGCGATCATAATCTTCTTGACCAGCTGTGTCTCCACCTGTTTTCCATCCACTTCAATATCTGCTACATAATTTTCAAACACTGTGAGCACATAAACCTCAGGGAATTGGTCTTTGCTCAATACAATCAGCAAGCAAGTCTTCCCACATGCACCATCACCAACTATAACCAACTTTTTTCGGATGGCGGCCATAGCTCAGGCGGGTCTCGAGTCCATCCACGCCGGGCAAGCTGCTCCAAGGGCTGCCTCCGGGACTCAGGCAGTTTCCACACAAGAAACCGGCGGGCGCCTGGCAGGTGGGGAGCAGGAGCCTAGAAGAATAATTTTGCCTAAATTCCTTTCGTGTGTACTTGGTCTGATCCAGCCAGTTTTTCCACCTTAATTTTAAGTAATATTTTTACTTCCTGATTTAACATATCAGATCTGGGGCGTTAAGGTCTGAACAAAGCAGTTCTATTGTCCTTGATGACACAAATGGATCATTATACAAACACAACAATTTTACCACTTTACTTTATTTGCCATCCTCCAGATAATTTGCTTTATGAAAGCCTTTGGAATGATGGGGCCAAGTCCCACATGTCCCCCCATGGCTGACATGTAGTAGTCACTTAATAAATGCTCATTCATCAATTAATTGCTTTATTGAGACTCATATCAAGTTTTTTCAGACTTTTTTTTCAACTCCACTATTTTTTGCTATCATGTGAGATGATTCTACTATAATTTTCTCCTGTGTTTCTCCATGAGGTTCATGCACTAATAATTGGGGAGGCCAGGGAAGGCATCTTGACCTAAGCCTAGAAGGAAGGCAAGGATTTTAAGAGATGGAGATGAGGAAAGAGTGTATTCTAGACCTAGAGAATGACTTGTACAAACACATGGAGGAAAGAGATGAGCTTGAGGAATAGCTGGCAGTCTAGTCTGGCAAGAATGTAGAATTCATGAAGATGAGTAGCATATAATTAATCTGGAATGATGGGTAGGAGTCAGATCATGAAGTTTAGATTTTATCCTATAGGCAATGGGGAGTTAGAGAAAGCTTTGAGTAGAGGAGTGATGTAATCAGACTCATCCTTAGATTATTTTAGGAAGGAAAGAGACTAAATTCAGGAAGTTCAATTAGGAGGCTATTATAGTGATCTAGGCTATATAGGTGAACATGACCTGAAGTATGACAGTGTCTATCTGTGTAAAGAGAAGCGGACAGAAGACAGAGATGTTGAGGAAGTAGAATCAGAAGGACTTGGCCTTGGTTATGGGGGAGAAGAAGGAAGGGGAAGGAAGAAAATCCAGGATGATAAATAATGACCTTATTAACGACTATGACGTTGACAGTTGGCATTTATAGTAGCTCTTTAAACTTTGCAAAGTGCTTTATTTACATTACTTCATTTCATGACTCAGAGATTGTGCATCTGGGTGAATAAGAAGATGGTAAGGCCCTCAAAAGATATAGGGATGTTTGGGGGAGTGAGGAGTTTAGAAGGGAAGATGATGGAATTCTCCTATTGACCTGTTGAATTTGAAATGCCTATGGATATAGAGGAGGGGCATATAATAGCAGATAAGTGACAATATGTTACAAAAATGTAAAAGAATTTAGAACAAGAGTCATCTGCATAAAAAAGGATGTTGGAACCCATAGAAGCCGACAAGATCTCTAAGAAAGCATGTAAAGAGAGAGAACAGAAGAGGGACCATGTCAGACTCTTAGAGAACATGCAAACAGGACATAAGTGATGTAGTCAAAGAGACAGGAGTGGTTAGAAAAAGGAGAACTAAGAGAGTTGAGTCACAGGAGTCAAGAGATAAGAGGGCCACAAGGAGAGTGACCATTAATACAAACAGTATCAGAGAGAGGTCAAAGATGACAAAGACTGAGAAAAGGCCAACAGACTGAATAATTACAAAGGTTATTGAAAACCTTGAAGAGACTGGTTTCATAGGAATAGTGAGGTTAGAAGTCATATTACAAGTTGCTGAGAAGTGACTGTGTGTTAAGAGTAGAACTAGGAAGTACCAATGGATAATTCCTTCTATGAGTTTAGCAGAGAGAGAAGTATAGAATGATAGTCTGAGGTGACAGGCAATAGGAGGATCTAGGGATGGTTTTTGTTTGTCTTTGTTGTTGCTTAAGGATTGGGTAAGCCTGAGTGTAAGGAAAGAAAGAGAAGGCTTGGAGTTACTCACATGGAGGAGCACAAGTTGATAGCATCCAGACTCAAGCAGAAGGGTCAGCCGTAGTAGGGAGAACAGCCACTTTTTCCTCAGTGACAACAGTAGAAGAGGGAAGACTAAGTGAAAAATGTAGTGCAGGAGAGTTTAGATAAAAAAGACCAGAGTCAAACAAGAAGGATAGCTATTAATGAAACTTCATTACCTCTCACAAGGAGGACAGATTCCAACAGGAAAGAGTCTTTCAATGCAGCCCTCATTAATCTGGCTGGGCAACATACAAGGGGATGATTTCTGGACATGTAACTATGCCATAGTTTTCACACTCTGATCAAAGATTCAGAGTCCCCTGGGGTACAAACTTATATGGAGTTTTAGACAAAGAGCTACAAGGCTGGAAAAAAAATGACCTGTCATACATAGAAGAATATAGTTGTATCTAGCGAAATGAGTGCATTTTCAGAATTGCCTAATGCAGAGTGAGGAATGAAGGGCAGGGACGTGTGAGACTTACCTCTGTACCAATCTAGCAAGAAACTGTCAAAGAGGGCAGGTGGGAGGTAATGCCAAGTCTCTAGATATTTTAGCCCTGGTATAGAAGCATCCTGGAGAGCTGGAGCCATACCAATCAAATTTTACCAGTTCACAAAGATATAGAGGAGTTTTAAGGTATGGAGTAGGGGCAAAAAAACAAAACAAAACAACAAACCTTATGAAGGATATCCTCTATTTTCTCAGTTAAAAAGTAGTTGAATATATCTACTAAGGAAGAGTTGTATGGGAAAGGCATCGGGAATTTTAGAAGAGAAGTATTTGAATAGTCTTTGAGGATTGTGGGACAGTCAAGAGAGAACAAAAGGTTTTGGGTACAGTAGAGAGAGCTCATTTGAGGTTAGAAAGCATGATGTAATTATACTGTATTATAGCCATATTAACCAATATTGTTTTAGACTATTTAGAATAACTAGACAGTATAAGGTTGGAATATTGTTGTGGTATAGAAAATGATGAGTTGGCATAGTTAGAAAAATGTGGAAAGATTTGGACTTGTGAAGGAAGATGTTATCTACCCTCAGAGAAACAGGGGATTTGTTTGTCCTTATATATGTGCATACATGTGTATGAATATAAATATCCATGTATATGTATGCATAAGTCTATGTATATATGCCTATATGGATTATATATATTTGTGTGTATATGTGAATGTGTATATACATATATACATGTACATCCATGCTTTATTGTAGCCTTCTTGGAGGAGGAGGAGGAGGGAAAGAGGAAGGGGGAAAAAAGAACAAAGTAAAAAGTGCACAGCAGGGAACAAAATAAAACTCACAAAGAAGTAAAGAAAATATGGACAACTCCAAACACAATATGTAGTATTTATTATATAGGTTTCCTTAAAATGGAAATTTATTGCTTTTTATTTTGAATCCTCTCCTATACTCTGCTGTGCATTTGGCAATATTTTTTTTATTTTCTATTTGTTTTAGTATTTAAGTTTGTTTCTTTTTTTATTTTGTATTTAAGTTTACAATAAAAAAATTTATCAAAAAGAAAAAGGAAATATGATGTAGTGGCTGTGGACCCAGTCAGCAGAGTAGTGTGACTTCTTCAGTGATCAGCTCTGGAACAGGAATGGAGAAGGGTCTTCAATCAGGGACTGAAGAACACTAGCAGGGTGTGAAAAGGGGTAAGACAAGAAGGTAATGAATCAGGAGTGTAGTGGAACTAGTCAATTCGAGAATGGACAGAAAAGCAGTTGTAAAACTTCACTTGTTTTCAAGAGGACTTTGCACCAATGTCCATCGCTAATACGTGAAATGATGTTTATTATTCCCTTGAGGCATTTACTACAAATAACTCCATCAATGACTTTTCCTATCCAGGGAGAATCTAACATTCAGTAAATAGATCAATAAACATTTATTAAGGGCTTACTATGTGCCAAACACTGTGCTAAGTTCTGAGGATGCAAAGAAAGGCAAAAGGTAATCTTTGTTCTCAAGGAACAAACAGTCCAGCAGGGAAGACTGCAAATGTACAACTATGTACAAATAATATCTACAGGATAAATTAGAGATGATATATAGAGAGAAGATAACAGCATTGAGGGAGATTGGGAAGGCTTTTTGTAGAAGGTTGGAATTTTAAGTGGAATTTAAAGGATGCCAAAAGGTAGAGATGAGGGGAGAAAACATTCCAGGCATGGAAGACAGCCAGTGAAAATGACAGAAGTTGGGAGATCCTAGTATCTTAATCAAGTAACAGCAAGGAGGATAGTGTCACTGGATTATACAATGTGTGGAACAAGACATGGTACATGAAGACTGAAAAGATAGGAGGGGTCCAGGTTATGAAGGATTTGAAAGCCAGAGGATTTTCTATTTGATCCAGAAGGTGACAATGGAACATTGGATTTTATTGAGTGGGTGAAGTAGGTGACATGGTTAAACTTACACTTTAAGAGGATCACTTTAATTGCTGAATGGAAGATGTTCTGGGGGGAGAGATTTATGGCTGGGAGACCAACTAGAAGGCTGTTGCAATCATCAAGGCATGAGGTGATGACGTATCCTATACCAGCGTAGTGGCAGGGTTAGAGGACAGAGGTTGTGAAGAGAAGTTGTGAAGGCAATAATTGACAGGACTTGGCAACAAAGTGGGAAGAAGGGTTGGAAAAGACTGAAGAGTGGAAGATGATACTTCGTAGTAAGCTTGGATGACTGGGAGGAGGGTAGTACCCTCAAAAACAATAGGGAAGTTACTAGGGGGAAGGCTTTGGGGGAAAAGAAAATGAGTTCAGTTTTAAACACATTGTATTTAAGATTTCTACAGGATATGCAGTTTGAGATTCCCAATGGCATTTGAAGATTCAAGACTGGAGGTCAGCAGAGAGGTTGGGGTTGAATAAGAAGATTTAAGAATCATTAGTGAGAGATAACTGAATCCACTGGAGCAGATGACATTATTAAATGAAATAACATAGAAAAAGAAGAAAATAAGACCCAGGACAGTATTGGGAATGCCTGTGGCTACCGGGTATGACCAGAAAGACCCAGCAAAGAAAGGAGTGTTCAGACAAGGCAGGAGGAGAATCAGGAGAGAGCAGTGTCACAAAACTTAGAGAGAAGAGTGTATCAAGGAGAAAGACTGTGACCAACAGGGTCAACAAGAAGTAAAGAAGGATGCAGATTGAGCAGGCTTGCTCCGCCCTTTGCGCTTTCAGCTTTTCTCCCAAGCTCGGTGCCAGGATCCACTACTTCAGTCCCATCCCAGAAACAAGATGGTGAAGGTCGGAGTCAACGGATTTGGCCGTATTGGGCGCCTGGTGACTAGGGCTGCATTCACCTCAGGTAGGGTAGACATCGTGGCCATCAATGACTCCTTCATTGACCTCAACTACATGGTTTATATATTTCAATATGACTCCACCCATGGCAAGTTCAAGGGCACTGTCAAGGCTGAGAATGGGAAGCTGGTGATCAATGGAAAAGTCATTACCATCTTCCAGGAGAGGGATCCCACCAATATCAAATGGGGAAATGCTGGAGCCGAGTATGTTGTAGAGTCCATTGGAGTCTTCACCACCATGGAAAAGGCTGGAGCTCACTTGAAGGGTGGAGCCAAGAGGGTCATCATCTCTGCCCCTTCTGCTGATGCCCCAATGTTCATGATGGGAGTGAACCATGAGAAATATGATAATTCCCTTAAGATTGTCAGTAATGCTTCCTGCACTACCAACTGCTTGGCCCCCTTGGCCAAGGTCATTCATGACAACTTTGACATTGTGGAAGGACTCATGACTACAGTCCATGCCATTACTGCTACCCAGAAGACAGTAGATGGCCCCTCTGGTAAGCTGTGGCATGATGGGCGTGGTGCTGCCCAAAACATCATCCCTGCTTCCACTGGTGCTGCTAAGGCTGTAGGCAAGGTCATACCTGAGCTGAATGGGAAGCTCACAGGCACGGCCTTCCGTGTTCCTACTCCCAACGTATCTGTTGTGGATCTGACCTGCCGCCTGAAGAAACCTGCCAAATATGATGATATCAAGAAAGTGGTGAAGCAGGCAGCAGAGGGACCCTTGAAGGGCATCTTGGGCTACACAGAGGACCAGGTTGTGTCCTGTGACTTTAACAGCAACACCCACTCTTCCACCTTTGATGCTGGCGCTGGTATTGCCCTCAATGACCACTTTGTCAAGCTCATTTCTTGGTATGACAATGAGTATGGTTACAGCAACCGTGTAGTGGACCTCATGGTCTACATGGCCTCCAAGGAGTAAAGTAGAAAGCCATGGATCTTCATCCCCAGTCAAAAAAGGAGTTCCACCACTGGGGAGCCTACATT
>JAQQSK010004754.1:0-19076 GCA_028658325.1 Potorous gilbertii | reverse complement strand
ACATTTACTATTTCAAGTTGCTTAAACATATTAAAGCAAAAAGTATACACCACAAAATTTTAAATTTGTTATATAATAATAAGAGGCAGTGTGACACATGTATACGGAAATACTCTCAGATCACAGAAAACCTGAGTTCAAATCCAAACTATGAAACCTGCATCTTCTAAGACAGATGTATCAAATAAACGATTGCAACATTCATCACTCCTGAGTGGTGACCAGTAAGATTAGAATGTGATTTGGAAACAGTTTTGAATAAATAGAAATACAATAGATCATGGATAATGTGGATATGTGGCTTTCCAACTCAATCTGCAGTTCCCAAGGAAACTTATTCACATATTAGTTACACTCAGCATTGTCAAAAGGTATATGATGCAAAGAAGTACCAGACATGAATGGATACAGTGAGTTTTCTCATAATAATTATCCCTTATTTATGAAATTTTGGGTCATAGTCCAACATTATTTATCTTTTATTAATAATATAGCAGGGATAAGCAGAAAGAATGGTGAACAGCTACAAACATTCATTCATTGGTTCCTCCCATGCATAGGAAGGAAACTCCTGGATCCCAATTATAACACATACATATAAGCATATATGTATGTGTATTATGTGCATATTGTATATGGTTATGGATGTGTGAATGTTTGTGTGTATATATGCTCGCAAGTTTATTTGTGAAAGATTGACAGTAGGAAAAGGGAATGTCTTTTCTTGTTAAAGGACTGTGACGGAGGGACATTGGAGGGAAATAGCAACTTCAGAATGAGTATCAAGGAAATCCTGAAATGAGCAAGGAGCTTAGAAATGATGATGAAAAATGACAGCAACGATGATTAAAAGGTCAGTCATTGTCAGGATGAATATCATAAAAAGAACTCTCTCCAGAAGGCAAACATGACAGATGACACAAATTTAGTTTCTGGACTATAATAGTATTACATGAAGAAGACAATCAGTTAGTTAGAATTGTGAGTCTTGCAAGTATATTGGGATCAAATTTCTGTGGTTTGTGGAAGAATGACGCTCACTTGGAAGTGAGTTATAGTGATATCTTTGTTATCGAAGAGAATATATTTGTGCTTCCTCTGTTCTTTATATGAATTTAATAGGTTTATTGTATAGTCTACTATAGTATAATGCTTGAAGGGGAGCTTAATATGCCTGAGGTAGAGCTAGAAACAAATAGTATTGGGATTTCTGGTTAAAACAAAAAAAACAAAAACAAAAAACAACCAATTTATCTAAACCTGCCCAGTTAGTACAGAAACAATATTTGAACCCATAACTCTTACTAAAGACTCTGAAATCCAGTGTTTTTTTCCATTCTTTTAACTCTCTTGACTAGAAGTGATCTTTCCCAATGTTATACTTATATTTATATAAAATGAAAATCAGAGGCAGTTTATGACTAAGTGATGATGAACTATCAGAAAAAAGTGATAGCATGTGTATTTTTCTTTGATGGTGAAGAGTTTGTATTGTTTTGATGAATAGAAGTTATTTTTAATAACATCAATTCTTCTTTCTGAAAGAGAAGGAAGGAAGGAAGGAAGGAAAAAAGAGGGAAGGAGGGAAGGAAGGAAAGAAGGAAGGAAAAAGGTTTGTCTTTGTGTGTTTGTTTGTTAGTGTCTATTACATGCCAGGCAATGTCTCAAGAACTCAGAATAGAAATGAAAAGGACAATACCTCCTCTTATGGAGTTTAGAGTCTAGCAGGTAAAAACGAAAAGAATGTGTGGGGGTGAGTCCAAGATGACCAAGTAAAAGCATTTGAACTCTCTGCCAAAGTCCTCTAAATACCTGTAAAACATGACACTAAGCAAATTCTATAGCTGCAGAACACACAAAAATACTAAGTGAAACAAATTCCCAGTCCAAGAAAACCTAGAAAGTCAACAGAAAGGGGCCTTTCTCACCAGGTAGAGAGTGGAGTCCAGTCCAATGTGGGCTGTGACAGCACATACAGGACTGAACAGGCCTTGGGGGACTGAATCATTGACAGCTATGGAGGTTGCAAGTCTTTTTGTTCCACAAAAGCCAAGAAGGTCAGAAGAAGAAATATGTGGGGGACCTGAGTGAAAGAGGAGCATGAGGTCTGGGCAGGTCTGACCTCAGTCCAGGGCAGTGTAGGTGGTAGGAGCAGCAGTCAGTAATAGCGGCAACAGCAGCAGCATCATTGGGAGCTACATCTGAAGATCTGGGTCTACAGATGATGGGGAATCTAGCAAGTGATAGAAAATTCATGAAGCCTGGGAAAGTACACCCACATCCACAAGAAGTACAGTCCTACTTTGACAAAATTAGAAAGTCAAATGGTGGGCCGGGAAGATGAGTAAGCATTTTAAAAGAAATCAAATTACAGTGTCTTACTTTAGTGACAAGGAAGATCATATAAGCAGAGGACAGCAGAGTCAAAGATCATACAATAAAAGCTTCCAAGAGGAATATGAATTTGTGTTGGTCTATGAAAGCGCTAAAAAATGAAACATTAAAATAAGAGAAGTAGAGGAAAAATTGGGAAGACAAATGAGAGTGATGCAAGAAAAATATGAAAATTGAGTCAACCACTTGCTAAAGGAGACCCAAAATACTGAAGAAAATAATATATTAAGAATAGACTAACCCAAATGGCAAAAGAAGTCCAAAAAGGCAATGAGGAGAAGTATGTCATAAAAGCAGAATTTGCCAAATGGAAAAAGAAATCCAAATGCTCCCTGAAGAAAATAATTCCTTCAAAATTATAATAGAACAAATGGAAACTTATGATTCTGTGAGAAATCAAGATATTATAAAACAGAATCAAAAGAACGAAAAAATATAAGACTATGGAAAGACTCATTGGAGAAACCACTGACGTGGAAAATAGATCTAGGAGAGACAATTAAAAATTATTCAACTACCTGAAAGTCATGATCAAAAAAAGAGCTTAGAAATCATCTTTGAAGAAATTATCATGGAAATCTGTCCTGATATTCTAGAACCAGAGCAAAAATAGAAATGAAAAGAATCTACAAATCACCTCTGGAAAGAGATCCTAAAAGGAAAACTCCTAGGAATATTGTAGCCAAATTCCAGAGTTCCCAGGTCAAGGAAAAAATATTACAAGCAGTCAGGAAATAAAATCGACTCTTGCAGAAATACAATCAGGAAAAACAAGATCTAGCAGCTTCTACAATAAGAGACTGAAAGACTTGGAATATTGTATTCTGGAGGTCGGTGTACCGAGGATTAAAGCCAAGAGTTATACCAAAAAACCTTAATATAATCCTTCTGGGGTGAGGGAATGAACATTCAATGAAACAGAGGAATTTCAAGTATTCTTAATGAAAAGACCAGAACTGAATAGAAAATTTGACTTTCAAATTCAAGAATCAAGAGAAGGATGAAAAAGTAAACAAGAAAGAGAAATAGTAAGACATTTATTAAAATTGAAGTATTTAGTCCTCTTTTTCCGGCTGCAATCATGGCGGGCACAGAAGAAAAGAAGCTACCATCCGTTCCGGAATCCCTTCTGAAAAAGCGAAAGGCTTTCACGATACTGAAGGCAAAACGCTTGAAGAAGATGGCTTTAAAAAAGCTCCGTAAAATACGAAGAAAAGTTATCTACGAAAAAGCTAAAGCCTATCATAAGGAGTACAGACAGATGTACAGAAGTGAAATCTGACTGGCTAAAATGGCACGAAAAGCTGGCAACTACTATGTACCTGCTGAACCCAAGTTAGCTTTTGTGATCAGAATCAGAGGTATCATGGTGTTAGTCCAAAGGTCCGAAAAGTATTGCAGCTTCTTCGTCTTCGCCAAATCTTCAATGGCACTTTTGTTAAGCTTAACAAGGCTTCTATTAATATGCTGAGAATTGTGGAACCATACATTGCATGGGGTTACCCAAACCTGAAGTCTGTGAATGACTTGATTTGTAAACGTGTTTATGGTAAGATCAAGAAACAGAGAATTGCCCTGACGGATAATGCCCTTATTGCAAAATCTCTTGGTAAATATGGTAATATCTGCATGGAGGACTTGATCCATGAGATCTACACTGTTGGCAAGCACTTCAAAGCTGCCAACAACTTCCTGTGGCCCTTCAAATTGTCTTCTCCAAGAGGTGGAATGAAGAAAAAGACTACACACTTTGTGGAAGGTGGAGAAGCTGGTAACAGGGAAGACCAGATCAACAGGCTTATTAGAAGAATGAACTAAAAGTCTCTGCCATGATTATTTTTCTAATGGTCTGTTAAATAAAATGCCTGTGACAAAAAAAATTGAAGTATTTATATTCCTACATGGAAATATGATATTTTTAACTTATGGGACCTTTCTCACTATAAAGGTAATTAGTACACATAGATGGCAGATAGATTAGATAGACAGATAGGCAGACAGACAGACAGACTGACAGACAAATAAGTAGATAGATAGATAGATAGATAGAGGGCACAGGGTAAGTTTAATATGAAGGGATGATATCTATAGATAAAATTAAAGGGTGAGGGAGGTATCTGATGAGAGAAGAGAAAGGGTCAGTTAGAATAGGGTAAATTATCTCACATAGAAGAGGCAAGATAAAGTTTTCACAATGAATGTGAAGAGGCAGGGAGGTGAGAAGAAATAAGTTTACTACACTCTCATCAGACTTTGCTTAAGAAGCGAATAATATAACAACGACTCACTTAGGTATCTTACAGTACAGAAACATGGGGGGGAGGGGATAAGAGGGGGGAATGACAGAAGAGAAAGAAGCTTAAGGAAGAGAGTTATGGGAAGCAAATATTTTTTAAAAGGGACAAGGTCAGAGGAGAAAATAGAATAATTGTGGGAGGGGTAGAATGGAGGGAAATATAGTTGGTCTTTCACAACATGATTATTATGGAGGTGTTTTACGTAACTACATATGTATAACCTACGTTGAATTGCTTGCCTTCTCAATGGGGGTATGTGCAGAGTGATGAAGGAATAGAATTTTGAACTCATAGTTTTAAAAACAAATGTTTAAAAATTATTTTTATATGCAACTGTGAAGTAAGATATACAAGCAATGGGGTATAGAAATCTGTCTTGCTCTTCAAGAAAGGAAAGGGGAAGGAGATAAGGGGATATTATAAAAGGGAGGCAGACAGGAGAAAGGGATAATCAGAATACATGCTATCTCAAGGTGAGGAGGGAGGGAAGAGATGGAAAGAAAATTTGGAACTCAAAATCTTTTGGAAATGAATGTTGAAAACCAAAAATTTATAAATACATTTCAATCTTAAAAAAATTCAATGCAGTGGTGATCAGACAGGGGTATTTTGATTGGTCAAAAAAGAGACATGATCATTTAAATAAATGAGCAACTGATTCCTTATATGAAGCGTAGTACTGATTTTTTTTTTCTTTCATCATACCTGGAGATAGAATGCATGGTTTGGGCAGGAGGGAGGTTATTCTTGTACTGAAGTCAGATTCCTGACATCATGAAAAGGATCTGGGAGCAGCATCTAGATAGGTCTGCATCAGGTCTGTGTTGAGTGCTTGCCTATCAAAAGACTAAGGTTTCAGGGTAGGAGAGGAAATGTTCACTTGAATGGATACAAGCAGAGTCTAGGTAGCAAACAGTTTTAAAGAAGTCTTTAATAAGCATCTTCTCTATGCCACTCACCTTACTAGGTATTATTTACAGGTTCTAAGAATAGAACAAGTCTCTACTCACTGTATATAATACTTAAATGCAAGGACATCAGGGAGGGAGGACAAATTAAAAGTTTCAGGGATCAATAAAGGTTCATTGAAGAACATGGTGCTTAAAATTTATATTAAAAGAAATGGATTCAAGTGGAGGGAAGGTAAGAGAGCATTCAAAGAATGTGGAACAACTGTAATAAAGGCCCTAAAAAAGGAAAGAATATCTTATGGGAGGAGAAGAATTGGAATTTGACTAGCTCATAAAGTTTGCAAGAGGGAGTGAGAGTCATTGAAGGAGGAGAGACAGACTTAGGGCAGATTGTGTGAGACTTAAAAAGCTAAGCTTCTGAGGTTTTTATCTAGTTCTGGAGTAAATCAGAAGTCACCTAAATGTAACAATCAGTGCTGTTTTAGAGCCCATGTGCCAGGAACTGTGCTGAACACTGAACAGAAATATGTAAGATGAGTAAAACATTCAGACCTGCAATTACAGAAAATTACTAGTGCAGCAGTGCAGAGGGGCCACTGAATGTAGAAAATGAATCTGAAAGAAGTTAAGTAATTTTCCAGGAGTCACGTAGTTAAGTATTTGAGGTGGAATTTGAACCCAAATTTTCCTGATTCCTAGTTCAGTGGACAATACAGAGTACGATATTGCCTCTATATTATGATCACTTTAACCAAAATATATGACTTACAGCTCTCTCTGATACTTTCCTCTTCTAAGAATGTTTGGAAAGCATTGGAGCTTTCCACAAGCATATGTTTTATGAATCTAATTTCCTTGCTTATTTCTCTCCATTTCCCTCCAATGGGCTCCATTTTCAAATTCTTGATTTAGAGAAAGTATTTACATAAAATCAGAGCTGAAGAAGAATACACTAGAGTCCTTTTGTAGGGAGAGGCCTTTTCTTACATTGGTTTCAATGCTTGTCGTAATAGAAATAACTTTATAAGATAAGAACAATTAGGGTGAATTTACATACTTAATAAAAAAGAAAAGCATTTTACTATATCTGACATTTTTCCTTTACTTTCCTAAAAATCAAGCAAAAAGAAATCTGTTGTTCTTCAGTCATTTCAGTCACATCTGATTTCTGTCATCCTATTTCAAGGTTTTCTTAGCAAAGAAAATAAAGAAGTTTGCCGTGTCCTGCTTCAGTTCATTTTATAGAAGAGGAAACTGTGGCAAATAGGGTTAAATGTCTTTCTCAGGGTCACACAGCTATTAAGTGCCTCTAGTCACATTTGAACTTACTAAAATAATCCCAAGACCAGTACTCTATCCGCCACACCACCTAGCTACCTTTGAAGTCTGTTTTAGTCTTCAAAAGGAAGTGTGAATACCAGCCCTTCAAAGCTCCCTGGAGATCAGCATTATTAGGGGTTATGAATAAAAACTCCTTCTACCATAAAGGGGAGGACCCATGGAATATTGATTTCTGTTCACTGTAAGTTTAAAGAATTAGATTTAAGGTATCACAGTATTTTGAGGTAGTTTCAATACGCTTAATTCAATTAAACAGAATAATTAAACAAATAAACAGAATTAAGTTGCTACTATGTGCCAGACAGTCTTCTAGATGGAAAGAATACCAAGAGAAAACAAACACAAAGAAACACAATCTGATCTATTCTCAAGGAATTTGTTGTTTTACTAGTAGCCAGGGTGGGTATGCTAATATGTACAAAGATAAATGAACTTGTAATATACGTAAAATAATTTCAATACAGTGATCTCATTAAGAATTGTTTTTGGAAACTTGTGTAGGATGTTAAAGAATCAAAAAGGTTTCTTGCAGAAAATGATGCCTAGGCTGTGATTTTCCAGATTCTTTAAAGTGTAGGTGAGGAGAGACCATGTTTCACATAAGGGCGATAACCTTTGGGAAGGATTAAAGGTTGGAGCTGGACCACAATACAATGGGAAGACCTAACAAGTCAGTATGACTACAATGGTCCTGGTGTAAATGCTTTGTCATAAGTACTATCAAGTGTGCAAATACAATATCTGCAAAACAAAAACAGAAATAAACCACAAGGGAGGATCAGCACTTTCCATCCTGGAAATGGCTTTGGGAAAGCTAATTTGGGATCCCTTAAGCATCTCCTAATAGCTTCCACTAATGCTCCCCTCCCCCATTCTTAATTGAGTAAATTAAACAATAAAACATAATAAAAGTTACCCATTGCCTGATTCTGTGGCTGCTCTCACCAGCTGCTCCAGTGTTATTGAGTAATACATTATCAGGATGATGTTGTATTTGTGATGAAAAATCACACTGATACATAATTAGAGTAAGTGCATTCTTATGATATATTAACTCAATAACCCAGTAGCAACTAGAAGAAGAACACTTTAGAGGCTCCCCTTCCACAAGCTTATTTTTTATGTGTGTTACATGGATCCTTTATGCAGATTCACACTATATAAATTATGAATAGAACTACTTTTTTCCTTCTTGCCTGCTAGGATCTTGACCTGTTATAGTACGGTAAAAAAAATAAAGAAAACTCATTTGGTGATGGTGTTAGCCCAGATTTTTATATAGTTTTGGCAATGGGAGAAAACCTTTAATATACTTAAAAAAGACAGATCTCAGTCTCTGCTCTGGAAGTGACCTCAGTGAACATCCAGTCCATATGATGAAAAAGTAGTCAGAAGGCGTTTAGTGGAAGACATCTGCTCTGAGGGGATCCACACCTCAAAGTTGCCCATTCCACTTTGGGATACTTGTCATTATTAAGGCTTTTTTTGTTTCTGTTGTTGTGTCAACCCTAGGTTTCCTTCTTTGGAACTTGCAGTTATCGATCCTATCTCATCTACCTTGGCCTAATGGTACAAGTCTAAATTCCTTCACCCGACCATAGTCATTTGAATATTTGAAAATAACTATAGTCTGCTAGCCTTTCTACTCCAAATCTTAGGACCTGGCATCCTGGGATCATAGATTTAAAGTTATAAGATACCATGTATCTCATTTAGTACATTTCTTGCATTTTACAGTTGAGAATAATGTGACACAGAGAGATTAAGGAATTTGTTTCAAGAAACTCAGAAGTTAAGTAGCAAACAGGATTTCAACTCATGCCCTCTGCCTTCATATAAAGTTTTCTTTCTTATTTAAATAACCCCACTACTTTTAATTCGTTAAAGATACCAATATTTGAGAATTCCCTGAGTTCTCTCTTTAAATGGTAAAGGACTGAATGTTCAGCTCCCAGAAACAAAAACACATACGCACACATACACACACACCACTTATCACTTAAATTTGTCTGTTTAAATGGTACATTAGGTTGTACCTCAACACAATAGTAACCAAAATATTAATGATCATCAATCACAAATCATCATGAGATATAACATTGATGAGAAGGTTTGCATGATGGTCCATTGCATAAATTGCATAAAAGGTGGCACAGGACACAACATGAGCACATGCTATTGGAAAAATGGATCCAAAGGGTTTGCTTCATGTACTGTTGTCACAAATCTTTCATCTTCACAAAAAAACAGTATCTGAGAAACACAACAAAGTGCAATAAAATGAGGTATGCCTGTATACAAAACACATTGGAGAAAATCAGCAGCAGTAGTGGAATAGTGCTAAAAGGACTTGGGAAAAAGCTTCACATAAATGGTGAGTTTTGAAGTAAACCAGAAAATTCCAGATATTGATATGAGGAAAGAGAGGATTCAAATATCATCAATGAAATTGCCTCGAATCCAGAGATGGAGCATTGTGTTAGGAACTGCAAGGAGGCTAATGTCACTAGATATAATGTCACAGAGGGTTACATGGGACTAAATAAGGTTTGTAAGGAAACTGGAAAGGGGTTGGGAGAGGCTGAAGGGAGGAACAGATTGCAATGAGTTTGAAAATCAGAGGATTTTATAGTTTTTCATAGAAGTGTTAGGGAGTTCACAATGTTAGGGAGTTTTCAATGAACTGGAGTTCATTGAAAAGGGCAATGGCATGGCCAGACTAGCCCTTTACAGATATGTAACATTTTTGATAGGTAGCATTTGAACTGCAGGGAAGAAAGAATTAAGGAAGGGTGATCAGTAGGCATCCAGCTGTGAAGTCGTTAGAGTCTGCACTAGACCTGTGCCAGTGTCAAAGACAGAAGAGAAACCAAATACAATATAACTTAAAGATATTGACCAACATACCATATCAGTTTTAAAGCTTAGATTAGGAAGAGCAAAGAAGCAAAGAAGTTTAAGAGCATTATTTGTTTTAGTTTCAAATAATACATTTTCTGTTTATTACACTGTCTCGCCGGCAGAATATTAAGAAAGTTTAGGATAATGATAATCTTCTTTCTCTAGAATGTCTCCCTCTTTCATTTTGCATAGTACTTTCTATAATATCACAGGCAAATAAATGTATAATAAATTCTTTCAGATAACAATAAAAATGATCTTGATTTCTGTCTAGCTTTTGGTCTGGTTGCTCCCCTCAACTTTGAATGGTCAATTATGGGTAATAGAGCCCTAGGGCTTATTGACTGTCCTGGGACCATAATCACAGAGCCATTAATAATGGGTCAGTATTAACTATCACGACCATTCCTGTCATCATTCTTTATCAACATCATCCCTTTATCTACAACTCACTGATGGTCCACGAACACCGAATGTTTTCCTTAATGATCTTTCCAATGGGGCAGATAGTACACTTTTTGCATAGCTGAAGAGCTTCAAATTGGCTGTGGTTATGATTTTCTAGAAAAGCCTTCAAGTCTGTGTTTATGACTTTGAATTTTTTCTACGGGAACTTACATTCTGACGCAAGGACTCCAGACTTTGACAGGTGAATTTACAGCTTTTCTTTTCTGAGACTGTTAATATCAACAGCAAAAATAGCAATATTGATAATAGCAATAATAGCTAACATGTTTAAGATGCTTTAAGCTTTGAAAAGTACTTTTGTATCTCCCATCTTATGGGATCCTCCCAACAATCCTATATGCCAAGTTCTGTTCTTAACAAAATTTTATAGATGAGGCAACTGAGGCTGAGAGATGAGTAAGTGACTTCCCCATGGTCACATAACACTATTGATCTAGCACAATTTATCCTGAAAGCTGACTTTTTTGCTGACTTTGATATTTAAGACAGACAAGAAGGACCAGAAATTGACTATTAAATGTTCTAAGGTCTTGGGCAGTTTACTTTACTGAATGTTATGTAAAATATCGACACATTATCTATATTCCTCTATAAAGAGACTACATAGATTCTGTACCATGTTTAAAAAAGAAGGATCAGAAAGCAGGTCAAAGAGCAATCTGCAAGCATTACTTAAACACCTACTATGGTTTAGACACTGCTACATGCTAGATACTGTATATAGATATAGAGATACAGAGATAGATAGATTAGATGGATAGATAATCCCTTCTCTGAAAAAAACTTACATTCTTTCAGATATATCACATAATTAAGCATACAGATAGAAAGTATTTTGTTAATGAAACTATTCTGAATAAATACAAGATAAGAGACAGGAGAAAAGGAATACCTTAGCAGTTGTGAGTTCATTAATGACTTTCATCCAACAAGTCCTACTTACGTTCTTGTTTATTTAATTGATCAATTTATTTTTAACTTACAACATTTATTTCCGCAAGCTTTTGAATTCCAAATTTTCTCCTCCTCCCTCTTCCCAGGAAGGTTTGCAATATAGGTTGTAGATATACATGGACATTAAACGCATTTTCACATTAGTTATATTACAAATAATAACTAGTAGAATGAACCGTGAGAAAGAAGAAACAAAGCAGAACGCAGAAGACAGAGATCAAATTGCATGATTCAATCTTCATTCAGACTCTGTAATCTTTTATCTGGATGTAGATAACATTTTCCATCATGAGCCTTTGGAGTTGTCTTAGAACCTTGCATTGCTGAGAAATGTCAAGTTGTATCGCCAAGGCAATATTCACAGTACTGGTGCTGACTATGAATATGCCAGCATATTTCTCAATCGCAAAATATAAAAGACTCTCCATGTAGACAGCAGAAGCAAAATATTTATTTAAGCGCCAGAAAACTAAATCCCAGAACGGAAAAGAAAAATCTGCCATGGTAACCAAGAAGTTAATAAACACGATCATAGCTGGAGACAAAGCAGTTCTCAAACCTCCCTACCCTCAACCAGGACCTTCTCACTATCATCTGTCACAATTTGTCAGTTGGGCCTTTGTCCTTTCCCCTCTGACCTGACCTCACTCACTCACATCATCCTGATTCTACTCCACCCTTGCTGTTCTGCCTCTTCAACAAGGTCCTCCTACCAGATGTGCCCCAGACTTCCAGGTGATTTGAGCAGATCATATGGGCCTATAAAATTTTGAGAAAGATCTTTTCATTTAAATTGATATTATATTGGACCCAAGATATTTCTTATTCATTACATAGGTTGGTGGGGCAACCGGTATTCCAAGCACCTTATTATTCCCCTACAACAAATGGAACCCACAATCTTGTGGTAAGAGACGAAGGTCTCTTCTTTCACACCTATTTCTTGCTGAGATTGGATGTAGAACTGTCGCTACCCCAAGAGGTTCCATTTCAGGGATGAGTTCTTTAAGTGGCATCTGGAATTTGGTCAACTTGAGGTCCAGATATGACACATCACCTTCACGCATAGGAGGTGACAGCTGACTTAAGCAATCAGGCATCTGTAAGTGGAGGGAACTAAGCCTAGAGGAAACATCTAGCAAAAAAGTCCAGCAGATGAAAAGACAACAAACAAACAAAACAAGAAAACAATAATCAGAAGCAAGGTAGATATAGGGTCAGCCTTCCTTCTGGAGTCCATAAACGCACGATTACAGCCTCATTCATGCTTGAATATGTGACTTAAGGGTACAATTTGGTAAATATCATCCCCTAAACAAGCGACAGTTATGGTATTATAGTTCCCATGTGCTATAATTCCCATGGCCTTTGGAATTTCATCTGGCTTCTGTTTTAGTCATATTTTAGCTCCCGATTTTTTTCCATCAGTAGAATCCTTCAGTTACTCCGCTACTTATTTCAGAAGGAGGGTAAATTTTCACAAGGGGTCTTGTTTCACGAGGAATGATAATCACCTGAACTATTTTACAATTTTTATGAAACTCTATGGGTCCATTACCTAAATTTTGGAATGTTACAATAATTTCTTCTTGATTATTACAATCTATCACTCTAGCCAATATATATATATATATATATATATATATATATATATATATATATATATATATATATATATATATTTCTCCAGCTGCTAATACTAATCTGAGCTGGGATTTGGCCAACTTCTTATTCTCCCTGAATGTGTGACAAACTTTGATACAAGGTTCAGCAGGATCTGTAGGGGCAATTATTCTCTATTTCGTCTAGTATCAAGACCCTTTTCTTTGTACATTCTGTATAGTCAATTAGTCGAAATATCATCTATGCTTCTAAAATCTGCCCCTGATCTCAGTAGAGCAGTAAAAAAATTCTCTCCTTGTCAATTTATTCTGCTTTGAATCAGCTGGCTATTTACTCTTATCTCTCTAGCAATGTTGTCTTTTCCCCAACATCCTAAGTCACTTTACTGTGAAATCTTGTCCAGCACCTCTGAAAGAGGGTGCCCTATTTCCCCAATTATTAGAGTAAAAATGAAGTGTTAGTAAGTGGGAGGAGCTATCTTCACTGTTATATTCCTATGGAAACCTACAAAGGGTGTGTCATAGTATGCATGTGTATTTCTGATCATTATGACAGTCTTCATTACGTCCTCCTTTAACTTTCTTATGTGTGTGTTCACCCTTCATTGCCCAAAGAAGACCGCGCCATCGGAGAAATAATGACATGACTGGCACTTGACTTTGTTTTCAGTGAGGGAGGACTGTGCATGTCACCAGACTTACTTCTCCAGAGCCATCTGAATCCACTGACCAGATATTTATCAGGATGACCGGAGATGACCCAGAATGAGGCTATTGGGGTTAAGTGACTTGCCCAAGTTCACACAGCTAGTGAGTGCCAAGGGCCTGAAGGGAAATTTGAACTCAGGTCCTCCTGACTTTTGCACTCATACTCTATTCATTGCACCACCTAGCTGCCCCACTTTCTTATACAGTATTTAAGTGAATACCAGGGTCTGTCTCCACTAGGCCACATAGAGTCAGTAGGATACTGCCTATTGCAATCTTTTGCACCCAAAGCTAACAGAGTAGTTGTATTGTTACCTGCTTGTGTATTGTATTCCCTAAAAGTTTGCTGTACAAAAGAATTCTAATACATATAAATTTCAGGCAACCAATGGGATCAATATCTATTCCTCCTGCTCCATCACCAATGATTTTCACCATTCAAGATATTAACGATTCTCTCATCCTTTGGGTGACTTTAGTCAAAATTTCTGTGGCCTCCTGCTGAGCAAAATCCCTCATTATTTCCCCAAACACTGAGTTACCTCCTTGGTTGTCCTGTTTCCATCTCACTATTGGAGGTGCTTTCTGACTGAGAAACTATTTTCTATAAAATTATTTCACTTCTTTTGCCACTACGGCAACTAGCCTGGGTCTGTACTTAGGTCAGATATACATTTTTTGATAGCCTTTAGCTTCCTCTGAGCTCAATGAACAGCCTTTCCTTCTAAATGAACCCCCCTCCCCCACGATTTCTCTTGTACTATTTTTTCATCTCAATTTTTTCCTTAAGCAGCTCATCTCTGTTTCTATACATAACATGATAAGCTCTAAGTAAAATCCATTCTTTCCTACTTACCCCTGTCATCTCCTTCCCTGGTTTTATTGATGTTCTTTGAAAACACCTTTCCAAATCTCCAGGTTACACCTCCTGTAACCTTGCTTCCCATTTTTCACAGGGTCCAGTGCTTTTAGCTCATTCCCTTGCTTGTGAGGAAAACGGTAAATTCCCCATCTCGGAATATTAACGTCTTCCTCTAAATCATTTCCGTCTCCAGACAGAGATTTTTTACTTTTTCATCCTGTTCATGATTCACATCACTGGTGGTGACTATGAATATACTAGCATAGTTCTTAATCGCAAAATATAAAAAGACTCTCCAGGGGGAGGAGCCGAGATGGCACAGTAGAAAGATTCACATATGCTAGCTCTGAACCCACAGCCCATGAATTTCCCGTAAAAAGAACTCCCAACCAATTCTGGAGCAGTGGAAGCTGCACAGTAACGGAGTGAAGGAGATTTCTGTTCCAGAGAGCCCTGAAAAACTGATCCCAAGGATGTGTCACACATTGGACGGGAGCAGAGCTCACCCCTTCCCTGGCCGTGCAGCACTGAGAGGAGCAGATCAGAGCAGGCTTCAGGGATGGAATCTCCGGTGACCACGAAGGTTCCCTCCACCCACAAGCGCTACAGGTCAATGAGGGAGACTTCTGGGCTGGCCCGAGAGGGGAGCAGGGTTTCTCCATAACTCAGGCCCCCTCGGGAGGCAGCAGCAGAGGCAGCGGGCAGTCAGAGGCTCCCAGAGCAAGCAGGAACTCCATTACGGAAGGCCTCCGCTAGAGCTTTAAAACCCACAGAAAGATATTATGAAGCAAAACTGCAGCCCAAGAGAGCCTTGAAAGTCCCCAGAGGGCTCTATTTCATTGTGCCTGTACTGGGAGAAGAGTGCAGTCCAGTGTGGGCCATATATGCATGGAGTAGACATGAACAGCTTTGGGGGAACTAAATCTCTCACACCTCTGCTGGTTTCCAGACTTCATGACCCCAAAAAGCTGAGGACAAATTGGAAGGTCAGTAGGAAAAGCCTGTGGCACCAATGTAGGAGACTGCAGTGGTCTGGCCCCAGCCCCAGGGTCGCAGAGTGGAGAGGAGGCGCAGAAGCCTCTGGAACCACTGTTTGTGAAGCTCAAAGGCCACAGATTGTGGGGAGAATCAAGCAGCTGACAGTACAGGTAGCATTCCCATTGGAAGCAGAGGACTACGTTGACAAAGAGCTCAAAAGTCAAGTGAATAACTGTGGGAAATGAGCAAATACTGAAAATCAAGTATCCTACTTTGGTGGCAAGAAAGATCAAAACATGAAAACAAAGTCTAAGTTCCTCCATCCAAAGACTTAGAGAAAAAAATGTGAATTGTTCTCAAGCCATGGAAGAGCTCAGAAAGGTCATTGAAAATCAAGAAAGAGAAGTATTGCAAAAATTGGAAAGAGAAATGAGATGGATGCAAGAAAATCATGAAAAATAAATCAACTGCTTACTAAAGGGGACCCCAAAAATGTGAAGAAAATAACACTTTGAAAAACAGACTAAACCAAATGACAAGAGATCCAAAAAGCCAATGAGAAGAAGAATGTTCTATAAAGCAGAAGTGACCAGATGGAAACGGAAGTCCAAAAGCTCACTGAAGAAAATAATTCCTTAAAGATTAGAGTGGAGCAGATGGAAGCCAATGACTTTATGAAAAATCAGAAAATTATAAAAAAAAACCAAAGGATGAAAACACAGCAGACAATGTGAAATATCTCATTGGAAAAACAACTGGCCATTTAAAATTATGAGACTACCTGAAAGCCATGATAAAAAATGAACCTAGACATCATCTTTCATGAAAATATCAAGGAAAATTTCCCTGATGTTCTAGAATCAGAGGGTATAATAAATATTGAAAGAATACACTGATCCCTCCTGAATGAGATCCCCAAAGTAAAACTCCTAGGGATGTTGTAGGCAAATTGCAGAATTCCCAGGTGAAAGAGAAAAAATTTCAACCAGTCAGAAAAGATAAACAACAACAATTGGAGTACAGTGGAAATACAATCAGGATAACACATGATCTAGCAGTTTTTACATTAAGGAATCAAAGGTCTCGGAATGTGATGTTCCAGAAGTCAAAGGAAATAAGAAGAAGTCCAAGAATCACCTACCCAGAAAAACTGAGTATAATACTTCAGGGAAAAAATAGTCATTCAATGAAATAGAGGACTTTCAAGCATTCTTGGTGAAAAGACATGAGTTGAATAGAAAATTTGACTTCTAAACACAAGAATCAAGAAAAGCATGAAAAGGTAAACCAGAAAGAGAAATCATAAGGGACTTAGTAAAATTGAACTGTTTGCATTTCTACATAGAAAATATTATTTGTAACTTGATATTTTTCTCAGTACAGAGGGTGACTTGAATAGAAAGGGATGATACTTTTAAAAAATTAAAGGGTGATAGTGGAATATATTGGGAAGGGAAAGGGAACAATAGAATGGGACAAATAATTTCTTGCAAAAGAAGCAAGAAAATTTTTCGCAATGGAGGGGAAAAGGGGTGAGTTGAGAAGGAAAAAACACAGCTTACTTTCACCACATTTGGCTTGAGGAGGGAAAGACATGCATATGCAATTTGGTATGGAAATCTATCTTACACTACATTAAATAGGGAAGAAGGAAATAAGTGGGATATGGAGGGATAAGATAAAGGGGGACAAATAGAAGGAGGGGTAATTAGATGTAACCACTTTTGGGAGAGACAAGGTCAAAAGACAGAATAGAATAAATGGGGGTCAGAATAGGATGGAGGGAAATATAGCTAGTCTTTAAAAATATGACTTTTACGGAAGATTTTGCATAAGTGCACATGTATAACCTTTATTGAATTACTCACCTTCTCAGTGGGGTGGTGGGTGGAGAGGGAAAGAAAGGAGAGGAGTTTGGAATTCAAAGTTTTAAAAATGCATGTTAAAAATTGTTTTTATATGCAACTGGGGAATCAGGTATACAGGCAATGAGGTATTGAAATCTACCTTGCCCCACCAGAAAATAGAAGAGATAGGAATAAGTGAAGGGAGAGATGTAATACAAAGGACTGCAGATGGGAGAAGAAAAAATCAGAATGCAAGTTGTCTTCCCAGTGAGGGGAGAAATGAGGAGAAAATTTGGAACTCAATATCTTGTGGAAATGAATGTTGAAAACAAAAAATAAATATATAAATTTTTAAAATATTTAAAAACAGAAGGATTTTTAAAATACATAGATAAATACTCCATTTTTTTAAAATTCTTTCTTGGACTTTCTTCTGATTTGTCGCTAACAGTGTAATCTCTAAGTAGAATATATTTTAAATAAATATTTGTAGAATTATTGAAATTGCTTTTTCCTTCCTCCATTCCTAGTTCATTTCCACTGGTACAGGAGAGGCCAATGACTCAGTTCTGTGTCCATTCACACTTCTAACACGAATTGATGTTTACTGGACTAAACCAGCCTCTAAGCTGTGGGTGGCCAGATTGAAACAGAGCAGTCCAGAGACAAAAGTCAGGAATCCAAAGAATTTTAATTCTGGAGGGAAATGGTTTATAAGAAAGGACACGTGCGGGGGGCGGAGCCAAGATGGCGGAGTAGAAAGACTCACATTTGCTAGCTTCGAACCCACAGCCCATGGATTTCCTCTATAAAGAACTCCTGACAAATTCTGGAACAGTGGAAGCCGCACAGAAACACAGTGAAGGAGATTTCCATTGCAGAGAGCCCTGAAAAACCGACGGCAGTGGTCCATCGCACCCCGGGCTGGAGTGGAGACCTCCCCTGACCTGCCCCGGCGTGCGGCACTGAGAGGAGCGAGCAAATACGAGCAGGCTTCAGGCTCCGTAACCTCCGGAGGCCACGAAGGTCCCTCCACCCACAGACGCACAGGTCAGTGAGAGAGAAGGGTTGAGACGGGAGTGGGGTATCTCCGGGATTCGGGAACCCCTAGGGAGGCAGCAGCTGCGGCAGAGGCAGAGGCAACTGAGGCCAGAAGCTCCCAGAGCAGGCAGGAGCTCCACAGCAGCTCCATTACAAAAGATCTCTGCATAAACCCCCTGAGGAAACTGAGCCTGAAAGGTGGCCCTGCCCCCACCTGAGCACCAGCAGATAAGCTCCCATTGAAGAGCAGTCAGGCCTGTCGCCAAAAGCCCTGAGGCTGGGGAGCAGCATTTGAATCCCAGACCCCAAGTACTAGCTGGGCAGGTCCAGGCAGGGCTGGAGGGGACTCTCAGAAGTCAAGTAACTACCTGGGAGCATTTGAATCTCAGACCCCAAGCACCAGCTGGGCGGCTCTAGGCCAGGGGGTGGAGAGGACTCTCAGAAGTCAAGTAACTGGCTGGGAAAATGCCCAGAAAAGGGAAAAAAACTAAGAACATAGAAGGTTATTTTCTTGAGAAGATGATTCTGCCATTTGTCTCTGACGACGAGGAGGTCTGCTTGCCTTCAGGTAGAGACATGGGAGTCGAAGCCTCTGTATCCCAAATATCTGAAAGAGATACCCCATGGGCTCAAGCCATGGAGGACCTCAAAAAGGATTTTGAAAATCAAGTCAGACGGGTGGAGGAAATGAGAGAGATGCAAGAAAAGCATGAAAAACGGGTCAATACCTTAATAAAGGAGGTCCAAAAAAA
>JAQQSK010004753.1:8984-20405 GCA_028658325.1 Potorous gilbertii | reverse complement strand
TATATGCGTGTGTATGTATATGTGTGTGTGTATATATATATATATATATATATATATATATATATATATATATATATATATATGGTTAGAAATGACCATGTGCCACTGAGAAAAAAGTATATTTCTTTCTAGCCCCATTCAGTTTTCTTCAGAGATCTATCATATCTACCTCATCCAGGTTCTACTCATTTTCTTAACTTCTTCCTTGTTTATTTTAAGATTAGATTTATCAAGTTCAGAGAGGGGGAGGTTGAGGGCCCCCACTAGTATAGTTTTACTGTTATTTCTTCTTGTAACTCCCTTAACTTCTCCTCTAAGAATTTGGATGTTATACCACTTGGAGCATATATGTTTAGTAATGAAATCGTTTTGTTGTCAATGGTGTGTTTTAGCAAGGTATATTTTCCTTCCTGATCTCGTTAATTAGATCTATTTCTGATTTTGGGTTGTGTGAGACTAGGATTGTTATCCTTACTTTTTTTACATCAGTTGAAGCACAAAATATTCTGAACCATTATATTTAATATAGTAATATATTGTATATAAATATAGTAACTAAATATTCTAAAACTATCACTTTTACCCTGTGTGCATGCCCGTGTTTCAAATGTGTTTCATGTAAACAGTATGTGGTTGCATTATGGTTTTTAATCCATTCTGCTCTCCACATCCATTTTATGGAAGAGATAATTTCCTTCACATTCACAGTTATGATTACTATTTGTGTCTTTCTCTGCACCCTCTTTCCCCTACTTCATGCTTTTCACTCTCCTTTCTCCCTTCCCCAACACAATAGGGTTTTAATTTTTGACCACCACCTCCCTCAGTCTTCCCTCTCTTCTTTCAGCTCCTCTCCCTTTTAATCCCCTTTTACCTTACTACTTCTTCCCTTTCCCCTTCCCCTCCTACTACCTATGAATTAATTGTATTTCTATACTTAACTGAGTTTGTTGTACCCTTCTTCCATCCAATCAGATGAAAATATCTCTCAAACAAGGCTTATCTCCCTCCCCTCTTTCCCTCAGCTCTACTATATTTTTGCCTTGCCTTCTGTGATGGAATTTATTTTTTTCTGCCTCTTCCTTTTCACGTCTCCCATTACAATCCCTTCACATCCTTAAATCACATTTCTTATCATCATATCATTAATTTATATCCACTCCCTCTATCTATATCCTTTTTACATTTCATAATAAATATAAAGTTCTCAAGATTAACACGTATCATCTTCCCTTCTAGGCATGTAAACAGTTTGCCCACATTGTGTAACAAGTATTTTTCCCCTGTTTACTTTTGTCTACCTCTCTTGAGACCTGCGTTAGAAAATCGAATTTTCTATTCAGTTCTTGCCTTTACTTCAAGAAAGTCTGGAAATTCCTTATTTCATTGAATGTCCATCTCCTTGCCTGAAATATTATGCTCAACTTGGTGAGTAACTGATCCTTTGTTGTTGTTCCAGCTCCTTTGCCTTGTCGAATATCATATTCCAGTACCTTCAGTCTTTTAATGTAGAAGCTGCAAGTTCCTGTGTTATCTTGACTGTATCTCCTTGATATTCGAATTGTTTCTTTCTGACTGCCTGAAGTATTTTCTCCTTCACTTGATAGTTCTGGAATTTGACAACTATATTCCTTGGCGTTTTTAATTTCAGGTCCCTTTCAGGAGGTGAATGTCAGATTCTTTCGATACGTATTTTGCTGTGTGGGTCTAGGATTTCTTGGCATTTTTCCTTGATGATTTCTTGAATGATATTATCCAGATCTTTTCTTCATTATGGCTTTCTGGTAGACCAATCATCTCTAGCTTTTTCTCATCCGGATCTATTTTTCAGTTGCTTTGCCAATAACATAGTTTACATTTTCTTCTATTTTTTCATTCCTTAGATTCTGTTTGACTGATTCGTGATACCTCTTAAGTTTATTAGCTTCCACTTGCCCTATTCTATTTTTTATCAAATTGTTTTCTTCAGTTTACTTTTGCATCTCCTTTTCCATCTCTCCAGTTTCTCCTTTGAAAGAGTTATTTTCACCAGTTAGGTTTTGTACTTCCTTTTCCATTTGTCCAATTGTCCTTTTAAATTCTTCTGTGATTTCTGTTTTCATATTTTTGAAATCATTTTTCAGTTTTTCTTCTATTTCTCTAATTTGTGTTTTCAAATTCTTCCTTATCACTTGCAAAAAGGGTCTTTGTGCTTCAGACTAGTTCATATTCCCTTTTGGAGTTTCACATGGGAGTACAGTCTCAATGCTGACCTCTTTGGTATCTGAGTTCCGGTCCTTGTTCTCATAGAAAGATTCTATGGTCTTTTCTGCTTTGCTTCTTACTCATGATAATAACTCTTTTCCTGGTTTTTTAGGTAGATCTCTGCATCTGTGGCACAGGGATCTCTGTCGGACAATTCTTCTGCCTAAAACTTAAGACTTTGTGTGTTGTGACCTCTGGACACTGGAGGTCTCCTCTGCTGAGCTGGAGGATAGGCAAGCTTACCTGTCTGCCCTAGTGTCTTCCTGATTCCACTGGGGTGCTGAGGCATGCTTGGGGTCCTGGTGTTGGCAGTTGCTGACTTCACCCCCCCTGGGGCTCAGAATCTTCTCCTCATTTGTTGATGTGGGGCTGTGTCGAACAACTTTGATCCTGCACTGGTCTCTTCTCAGCCACAGATAAAGGAACTTTCCTTATAGATCTTTCTAGCTTCTTGGGTTAAGAGTCTTTTTATCCCTTCTGCAGCTTCCACTGTTCCAGGATTTTACCTGGGGAGATACTCTCTGGACTTGTCACGGTCAAGGTTGGGAGGGAAATAGCAATTACGAATTACTTCACCATCTTGGCTCCCGGAACTGGAAATCTATTGTTGTTTTTAAAGTACATGCAACTTAATAAGACATTCATTTTTCAGTATCGTTTACCCCAAGTTGATTTGCCTTCTGACTAACAGTATTAAACACTGTGACCAGAATGTTATTCTCAACAGTATTTCAATGTTAATCGTGTCACAGCTTCCCCAATTTCAGGTATTCTGTTCAAAGTTTCATGGCAAGATACATATTCTATTTTGTTAGCTGTGCAAGATGAAAGATCATTGATGAATAGTGGATCCAGAGAACATAACTAAAGAATGTACTTATTATAAACTTTCCCACCCCAGCTTCCTACGTATGAATCATTGAATTATTTAGGCTCTTGGATAAACATATCCACAGCCACACCTATTCCTTCCTTTCTTATGATTTTGACCAAAAATTAGGCTGATATATCATGCTTTCCCTAGAGGTATTCCAGATTATTCAATATGTAATTGGTGAGAAATAGCTTAATGCATTTATTTATTTCTCAGTTCACCTCCAGTTATCTTGATTTGTTCAATAAGAAGATTATCAGGGAAGGCCCATTACTCAAAATTCCTGACTTGATCTTCACTAACAGACAATTGATATTAAAACATAAAATAAATAAAATGGACAGATAATCTTTAATTGAGCCAGCTACATTATGTTCATAGATTTCCACTGAAAGGGACATATAAATAAATCTAACCTTCTCTCATTTTACAGAAGCAGAAAGTGAGGTAGCAAAGTTTCTGAAGCAATATGACTTTAATAAATATTTCCTGATTCATGCCTGTGGTATAAAACAATATATTTCCCCACGATTTTTGCTTGTGTGGTCAATTTTCATAAGTTGTTGTAATTGAAAGAAAATGAAAACAAATTTCTAGCAGTAACAGGTAAGTTGCATAGCAAATATGGTCTTGGACCTGGTGTTAGGGAGACCTGGGTTAAAATTCTGCCTCAGATATTTACTAGTAGTATAACTCTGGAAATGATGTCTCAATTTCCTCATTTAAAATAAGTAGAGATAGTAATAGCATCTGTTTTCCAATAGTGTTATGAGGATAAAAAGAGATCTTTGTAGAACACTTTGTAGAATGAAAAAGCTATATTAAAATTATCAATTAGGATTATGACTGGAAACCATCTTCATTAGGAATTGTTCTGGAGTTAAGCTTCTTTTCAGAAGATAGAAACGTAATCTCTTGTCAGGCACAGAGTCAAAGCTTTTTCTAGCTTATGACAAACTTCCAGAGATGGCACTTCAATGACATAGTCTTAAATAAGACAACACATAATAGAAGTTTAACAAATGCTTATTGATGGATTGGTGGTATACTTGAAAAAAGTTTCTAGTGAGCAAATGACATCGTAAATAGGGAAAATAATGAATCAGTTTATAAAATAATGTGCTAGTTTCCTATTCAAATATATTGTATAAATTAAAAGATTCATCAGGTGTAAAGTCCACAAAACTGAATCAAGTGGGGTAGAGCCAAGATGGTGGAGTGAAAGTAATAACTCACCTGAGCTCTTCCACAAATTCCTTCACATACCTCTAAATGGGAAATATGAACAAATTTTAGAGCAGTAGAATCCACTAGGAGACAGAATTTCGTAGATTTTCACCCCAGGACAATCCAGAAGGTGGGAAGTAGCTGTTACACTAGGTTGGGGGAGCGCAGAACACATAGGCTGCACCACCACAGACTCAGCCATAGCAAAGAGCGAAAAGCCCAGGCAAACTGAATGATAAGTGGCCCATCCCCAAACTTCTCAGCCTAGGATAGGAAACTGGTGGAGCTGGATGAGAAAGCAGCACGGGGCCCATGGTGGCAGGCACTCCTGGAGCTATCAGTCCACAGACTAAATGTCGGAAAGTCACCTACTTGAACTTCTGGGAGTCAAGGTGTCGAAGTAATCCATAAGTGCTCTCATCGTCCCCCCTTACTGATCTTGAAAAACCCAGAGATATTGCCTCAGGAAAATTCCTGGAATACTGGGGCCACAGTGTTTTTTGTTGTTGTTTCTTTGTTTTTAGCTCAGAGGGCTAAGGATATTGATGGGAAAGTTCTCTCTTGCTGTGACTGATTGGGACTAGTGCAGGATTGGAGGTGTCCCAGCAAACCCCACCTCAGCAAACCAGCAGGAGATCCTGAGCCTCAGTGGAGATGGAACCAGTAACCCTCAACACTAGGACCACAGGCATGCCTTAGAACAGCTGGTGGAATTGGGAAGACATTAGCACAGATGAGGGTCCACCAGTAGCTGATCATGCCTGTTCTCCAGCATAGTCGTAAAAGAAGAGGAGATCTCCAGTGACCAGACAATGCCTCCTGTATACTTTACTCCACAATCTTCAGGGTAACCCTGGGGACACTTAGAAAGACTTTACTTGGCCTCAGCCTTGGCACACACCAGCCAGCTCAGTACTAGGTAAACTGAAGCATTATCGACCTACTAGCAGAAAGAAGCAGAAGCCATAGCATACAAAGCCAGCAACCACGACTTTATCTCCCCGCACAATAAATGTGGCCAACAAGCTGAGATCCACTTTCAAAGTCAAGAAAAAAGACAATTACCATGAAAAAGAAGCAAATTAGAAAAGGAAATACCATAGAATCTTATTATGGAGAAAGGAATGATCAAAATATAGATTCAGAAGAGGATATCATTGAAAAAAATACACACATCTAATACCTATAAAAAGACTATAAACTTTTCTCAGGTACAAAAAAAATTTTTGGAAGAGTTCAAGAAGGATTCAAAAAGACAAATTGGAGAGGAAGAAGAAAAATTGACGAATGACATTAAAAATAAAATTGACAAAATGACCAAAAAAAAATTCCCTGCAAAGAACAGGTATTGAAAAAGTAAAATTGGCCAAATGGATAATGAGGTAGAAAACTTAATGGGAGAACTTAACTATCTGAAAGGAAAAAAAAATAACAAATAGAAAAGGAATTACAAAATATAACAGAAGAAAACAATTTATTAAAAATTAGAATTGGAAAAGTGGAAACTAATTACCCTATGAGGCAACAAGAATTAGTCAAACAAAATATAAATCATAAAAAAGTAGAAGAAAATGTAAAATACCACATTGGAAAAACAACTGACCTGGAAAATAAGTCCTGGAGAGAAAATCTAAGAATTATTCATCTCCTGGAAAGTCATGGTGAAAAGAAGAACCTGGATCATATGTTTCAAGAAATCATCAAGGAAATCTACCCTATAACCAGAGAGCAAAATAGTCATTGAAAGAATTCACTGATCACCTTCTGAAAGAAACCCCCAAATAAAACCTCCAAGGAATATTGTAGACAAATTCCTGAATTACCGTGTCGAGGAGAAAATAGTTCAAGCAACCAGAAAGAAATAGTTAAAATATGACGGAACTACAGTCAGAATCACAAGGATCTTGTAGTTTATACATTTAAAGGTCAAGGGGATTGGAACAAGACATTGCAGAAGTTAAAGGACTTTGGACTGTAAGTAATGATCAACTACCGAAAAAACTAAGAATAATCTTTCGAGTAATGAGATAGACATTCAATGAAATAAGGGATTTTGAGATCTTCCTGATGAAGAGGCCAGAGGTAAAAGGAAAATTTCATCTTCAAATGAAAGACTCAAGACAGGCATAGAAAAACAAACAAGAACAAAACAGGAAAAAAGAAAGTATTAATCAATATCGGTAAACTCTTTACATCCCTATATGACAGAATATTACTTGTTAATCTTGGCAAACATATACACATTTAAAAGAGATATACATAGATATAAGATATGGATATAAATTTACTGATGTGATGATAGAAAACCTACCTAAAGGGTGTAAAGGGATTGTAATGGGAGAGGAGGAGGCAGAAAAGGATGAATTATATCACATGAAAAGGGAAGAAAACTTATTATAATAAGGGAACGAGGGGAGGGAGATGACAATTGTTTGAGCTTTGCTCTATTTGGGTTTGGATCAAGGAGAGACTATCATACTCATTTAAGCATAGAAATCTAACTTTCCAAACAGGCAGTAGGAGGGAAAAGAGAAAAGAAAAGGGAAGCGTGGTTAGAAAGGAAGGAAAAATTAGTAAGGGAAAGGGAAAAGGGAGGGGGCTGTTAGAAGAGAGGGAAGATTGATGAAGGCAGTGGACAAAAATGAACCTCTTCTGGGGAGGGTAAGGGACAAGGGAGAAACAGACGCATCAATGGGGAGAGAGAATAGAATGCAGAGAAAGACATAGATAGCAACCATAATTTTGAATGAATGGATGAGCTCTCCCATTAAACAGATATGGATAGCCGAATGTATTAAAATCCATAGTCCTTTAATATTTTGTTTACAAAGAACACATTTGAAGAGAGAAATACACACAGAAAAAAGGTAAAATGCTGGAGTAGAATATACTATGCTTCAGGTGAAGTAAAACAAAATGCACAGGTAGCAATCCTAATCTTAACAGAGGAAAAACAAAAATAGGTCTAATAAAAAGAGATAATAAAGGAAACTATATTCTACTCAAAGCAACATAGGCAAGAAAATAATAACATTACTGAACATACATGCAACAAGAACTATATGATCTAAATTCCTGGAGAAATTAAGGGAGTTACAGAAAGAATTAGAGAGAGAAACTATACTATTGGGGGACCTTAAGTTCCTCCTCTCTGAACTTGATAAATCTAACCTCAAAATAATCAAGAAAGTATTTAAGGAGGTGAATATAATTCTGATAAAGGGAGGTATGATAGATTTATGGAGAAATCTGAATGGGGATAGAAAGGAATATACTTTTTTTCTCAGTTCTACATGATATATACATACAAATTGGCCATAGACCAGGGCATAAAAACCTCACAGTCTAGTACAGAAAAGCAGTAATAGTCAATGTGTCATTTGTAGACCATGATACAATAAAAATTATATGTAATAAATGGTCAGGGAAAGACAGATCAAATGTAATTGGAAAACAAATAGTCTCATCCTAAAAAATTAGTGAGTCAAACAACAAATCATAATCACACAACAATTTCATTCAAGAGAATTAAAGTTGTGAGACAATCTAGCAAAACTTATAGGGTACTACGAAAGCATTTCTTAGGGGAAGTTTTATATTTCCGAATGCTTACATGAATAAAACAGAAAAGGAAAAGATCAATGGATTTGACATCCAACTGAAAAAGCTAGAAAAAGAACAAATTGAAAAGTCCCAATTAAATACCAAATTACAAATGCTGAAACCCAAGGGAAAGATTAATAAAATCGATATTAAGAACAACAATGAACTAATAAATAAAACTGAGAGCTCGTTTTATGAAAAAACTATATTATTGATAAACTTTTTGTAAATTTGATTAAAAATGTGAATCAAAAGGCAGTGAATTTGACTGTCTCAACTCCATTTAACTTTCAAAATGAGTACTAATAAATAATTATTAAAAACACTTCCTCATTGAATCATACGAACAGAAAATCTAAGAGAGCTAGATTAAGTTTTGGGAGCCGTCTCTCCCAAGACATGTCCTCCACATCTTTTACTATAATATTCTGTACAAGTCCTTTGAAAATATCCTTTGAAGGAGAAGTGAACACCTTTTCAATAGGCGACTTCATTTTGAGATACGTCAAATTGTTGAAAAGTCTTTCCCTTCTTCGGATCCAAATTTCCCCCTGTTGCTCAAGAAATAACATCTAGATTAGTCCTTTGGGGCCAAGCAGAGTCAGTTAATTCTCTCTTTTCTGTGGCAGCCCTTCAAATATTGGAAAATAGCTACTGGGTCTTCTAAATATACTCTTTTGGAGGAAGCTAAAATTCCTCCAACTAATCTTGATAAAAAATATTTTCATTTGTTTGTTTTTCCCCAATTATTTCACTGACCTTGGAGAATTTTCAATCCATTTTCCTAGCTTGTGACTATTATATGTAATAAAGGGTCAGGGAAAGATAGACCCAAATTTAATAGGAAAATAAATAATCTAACTTTAAAAAATGAGTGAGTCAACAACAAATCACAATCACACAACAAGAGAACTTGAATTTCATTCAAGAGAATGGAAGTAGTGAGACAACGTAACAAAACTTATGGAATGTAGCAAAAGCAGTTCTTGGATGAAGTTTTATATCGCTGAATGTTTACATGAATAAAATAGTAAAAGAAAAGACCAGTGAATTGGGCATCCAACTGAAAACACTATTCAAGATACTATATGAGTAAGGCAAAGGATAGGGTGATAATCACCTCCTTTTTCCAGGAAGTTATGCCTATACTATTATAGTTCATTAAGGTATATTAAACTTCTGCAATTACTATACCTAGTCCACTGAAGTCTCAAATCTTCTGCACTAAGTATCAAGATAGGAGAAAAATAACTACAAATCGAAAGAGAATGAATTTCAATGAGGTTTGGAACTACATGAAATTTTTTATGATATTAAAGCAAATAATTTAAATTAATTTAAAATATTTGAAACTAAATAATTTAAAAGTTAAAACTACTAAGCAAATATGGTTCTTTGTCATAATTTCAATGTTAAGTTGTTTTAAATTTTAGGTTAAATAGTTTTTTGTTGTCTTTTTTTTCCCAATGGGACATGAAGAAAGGAAGAAAGAAATTCAACAGTGAAATTAGAATGTTAACTTTCTTTTCCTTTACTCCTTACCCTGAAGTTTTCCATAAAAGCAAACAACTGACACGTAATTTTCTGATGCATTTTCCATTTTGAAAAAATCAACAAATTTGGCATACAGTTGTGTAATGTGTTGAACAATGCTTTGCTTATGTGGTTCTGTTTTTGCAAATGTGTAAGTATGTACCTTTATATGTGTGTATGTATATATTAAGGAAGAGGAGGGTTGGTGAAAATGAGGGAGGCAGAGAGAAAGGAAAGAAGGAGAGAAAGAGAGAGAGAGAGAGAGAGAGAGAGAGAGAGAGAGAGAGAGAGAGAGAAAGAGAGAGAAGGAAAGGAGAACAGAAGAGAGTAGATGAGAGGAGAAGAGAGGAGAGGAAAAGAGGAAAGGAGAGGAGCAACGAATAGATCACTGACATACGATGTCCAGGAACTCGTCTACCTACAGAAATCGCATTTAGCTAAACCCTATATAGAGCAACTTGAGAGAACAGATGTACAAACTGGGAATTTTCCAGATTCATGTCTAAATAAGTTTTACTTAGTTCTATATTAGCTCTTTAGTGCTTGAAAAACAAAGTGACAATGGCACTGTAGATACTATACATATATGGAAACCGAAGAATACGCTAAAAATAAACCTCCTACTCTCTCCAGTGTTTGTACCAGAATTGAACTCAAATAAAGCAACAATATCTGTTAAAGGACCAGGCTAATTTCAACCCTACAGAAGTTTGATACATCATCCAAGCAATTCTAACAAGAATTTATTTAGTGCTTACTATATTACATGCTCTAAGAACAAAGCCCTTCTGACACAAAATTTCAAACTCTATCCATTATGATATTGTTACCATGTCTTCTAATGGCACAGGAGATGAGCGTATGCTGGGGTGAGAATGAGGGAGATATGATTTTGCCCATACCTCATTCAATTATTAGTAGGTGTGACTTTCAGAAATTCATTTCACCTTCATAGGGTTCATATTCCTCAATTATGCAATGAGAAGTAATTGACCCAATGGCTTTAGAGTTTTTTCCTGCTATAAACCTGTAATCCTTTCTACACTAGACTAGATCTCATGCCTTCCATATTTCCCCATCCTTTTTCTCTATTTTTTCCCTTTTGTCTATCTTTGAAAGGATACTGAAGTCTTTCCTTATATTTTTTAATACATTTCTGGATAGAAGCATACCCCTTGGAATTTTCATGAATTATTCTGTCAATATCTCAAGGGGGACAAAGAATTCCTTAAGCAAAACACTTTATGTGATTGTATTCATTTGTGATTGTGGTTGTGTTTATGTGATTGTGTGCTCACGTGTACTCATTAATGTTGTTCTCTTGAAAATTTCTTCAGAGAATGGAAGTTCTCGAAATAAGCAAACAAACTCATCCTTCATGTAAAAGGAAATATTCTCCTACTACAAGTGAAGTTAGATTGTTATTTGCTTTTTTTAATATTTTAATTTTCATTATTTCAATATAAATTTATTTATTGAAATTTTTAAATTCATTTTCACAAAATTTTGGGTTCCAAATTTTCTCCCCATTTCTCCCCTCCCTCCACCCCAATACACCGAGAATTCTAATTTCCCCTATCACCAAAATGCCCTCTCTTCTATCATCCCTCCCTTTCCTTGTCCCCATCTTCTCTTTTGTCCTGTAGGGCCAGATAAATTTCTATTACCATTACCTGTATTTCTTATTTCCTAGTAACAAGAACAATACTCGACAGATGTTCCTAAAACGTTGAGTTCCAACTTCTCCCCATCCCTCCCTCCCCACCCATTCCCTTTGGAAAGGCAGGCAATTCAATATAGGCCATATCTGTGTAATTTTGCAAATGACTTCCATAATAATCGTGTTATATAAGACTAACTATATTTCCCTCCATACTATCCTGCCCCCAATGTTTCTATTCTCTCGTTTGATCCTGTCCCTTCCCGAGTGTTGACTTCAA